>JARKIC010002837.1:0-45742 GCA_029378375.1 Mycena olivaceomarginata | reverse complement strand
TTGGGTAATACCGTATCTCTGGACTGCGAAGAGCGACCTGAGAGCCTTGGTATACTTGATTTGGCTTTCGGGAAAATCCGATTTTTGACCCGCGTGCCTACGTTCCCGCGGAACTTGAAGGCAGGCTACTGAAGAAGACTGGCAGTGTAGCGGTGCGGGTTGCTCCGGGGAGCTAGACGAGAATAAAGGCAGAATAGGATCGGGACAATGTTACTGGCGTTGAGAAGACAAAAACAAGGCAAGTACATAGCCCATTAAATATCCTTCCACCAAATTCCCCAGTAAGTAATGTATCCGAAATTATATAAAACTAGTTATGTCCGGGTGCGTCCAAAACTCGCCGGTAAACCCTGTGAGAGAAACCCGGTCGGAGGGAAAAGCCTCCGTAATACAAGGGAATGTAATTAAAATATCAGGTTCCATTCCGCAAGCCTTCGGCACTTCACATACCTCCGCATCGGGCATACGCCGAGGGAGGGTTGTGCCAAGACTCGGACCGATACAGACAGTTTAAATCACCTCAGAAATGGCCAACAACCATAATTTAATGTGATGGATTTGTTGAGCAACCAGTCACAGCGAGAGTTTAAAAAGACATTGAACATGTATCACGTGCTCTGGTTGAATTTTGTCAATGTCCCGACTACAAGATCGATTCAGAAAGTTCAAATACATTCTATATTGATTACTAGGAGTAAACAGGTCATCGCGTTCAAGAGCCACAATCAGATATTCAGATTACCACGGGAACTCGTCGGCCGCGAGCTCCCAGGGGTTTCCACCGGTTTCAATCTTGAAGTTCCAGAAGCGCCCGCTCGTCTCCTTCGTAACCGCGTCGACGCGCGACAAGATTCCGGCAACAGAATCCTCCACGGACACTGGTGCTTGCGGGAGCCCGTTGGCGACTGCCCCGCCGTTGCCCATGTCCGTGGCAACCCAACCAGGCGAGATCGACAGTGTGAGGAGGGACGGGTTCTCGACGTCGAGCGCCTTCACGGGTAATTCGCCGCGGCCTTGGAGGAACCATACGCGCCGATTCATGTTCACGAAGCCGCCGATGGACCCCGCTCCGGAACTGATATACGCGAACTTGGGCGCGCCGGTGGGCGACGCGAAGAAGTTTCTGGACGGCCTGAAAGAGGACGACGAGTCCTAGGGTGTTCACTTCCCAGTGGTCCCGGAACTCAGAAGGGGTGTTGTGGCGAGATCTCCGAAGTACTTTGAAATACCTGAGGATACGGAAACATCAGCGGTAATCGGATAACGGGAAGTTGGGCGTACCTGCGTTGGCGATGACCACATCAATACGACCGCAATCTTCTGGATTTCTGCGACCGCCGCCGTGTTATCAGATTGTCGCCGGAGGTGAGTTTGATGGGGTGCACGTTCGAGTGCTGGCCGCGAGATCCTTCAGCGATTGAGCAGCGGGATTCCGTGCTCCGGCGAAGACAATCGTTTAGGACGCGCCGCAATAGTCGCAGCGAGAGTATAGCCAATACCGCGGTTCGATCCGGTAACTGCACCCAATATCGTGATGTAAGGTACATCCAAATAGTGGGGGGGAGAAAATAAAACTCACCAAGATAAACGATTTTATCAGACATTTGTAGATGTGTGAGCAATGTTATGGTATTCCCTTGACTTCAAGCGCCTTTTATATGTTTACGATCGGTCTGTGCGCTCGGATAGCGATCTTACTAAGGGTAGGTAGGCATATTCCGGCGCGGGTATTCGTAAAGTTGAATAAGCAGTCGAGCTCCTGCATGTTGATCAACAGTATCCGAACACGGTATTGCGAGTACGCCGCCCGATTAGTGTTGCCGATGTCCGGTCGGGTCCGGTTTTTTGTCAAAAATACGAACCCAGAACAAGACCTGGGGTCCGGTTCAGGTAAAATCGTCGAACCTCGCTCGAACCGGACATCGGTCCAGTCCACAAAGGGTTCGGTTCGGGTCTGAACAGATTCGGACCTGAAAGAATCGAAAAAAAAAAAAAAAAATCATTTTTTCCTCGGGAACTCGCGATTTTAGCGCATACGCCAACCAGGAATCAGCACTCAGCCTCGAGGTTCGTAGATGCAACCATGGATTTGATCACTCTAAAAGATGCTTGCCTTCAGCTCATCATGTTACAGATTGATATCTTCACACCCTCGTTTTTGCGTCCTTGAACTCTGAGGGAAGTCAGTGCTTTCGAATTCACCCAAAGAAAGTAAGAAAGTGACAAATTAGACGACTCACCGTTTTGGACCGGCACAACTGACGCAGTGGCCCGGGCTCGGTGGACGTGGCAGATGATGGCACTACGGCTCGTGAGCAATGCGGAGGTTCAAAAGGGCATCTAGACCGGTAATCTTTCCCAAAATGTAGAATCTGACGCAAAAACCTTCATTTTTTTGGCGTCAAAAGGCAGTCCGAATAGGTTCGAACATGTTCGCACAGGTTCGGGAAAAATCCAAGATTCTCGAACCCTGAACCGAACATCAGGTTCGGTCCGGTCCAACGCCATTGCCCGAACCTGTATTCAGGTTCGGTTCGGGTCCGGTTCAGGTTCAGAATCGGTTCTGAACCTGACCGCGGCAACACTACACCGGTATCGGGCGTGACTAAATGAGCTGACATGATATAAGCCAGAAAATTTGGGTGAGCGGCCGAAGAGACGATGCGATAGAGTGGGCCTCCCTTTGAAGGCGGACGACAATCGCGCGTTGGGTATAAGACTGGAAATCGATCATTGATCATTCATTGATTCGTGTACTACAGCTTCCATGTAGCCTCCGTAATGTCGACAATCTGCTCGTATCCCGGGTAAATCGGCAGATTCAACCCAAACTTTTCTTCCAAGGTCCTATTTTATTTCCCGTAAATGGAAGAAACCAGCCGCACAAGGAGAATATCTGATTACCTGGGAACGAACCTCCCGCCAAGGAAGTGCTGTCCGCGGAACGTCCTGACGCCTTCCTTCGGCGCGGTCAGGCTCACCAGCACGTCGGGGTTCAAACCGAAACCTGCGTCGTTGCCTGCTTCGACGTCCCATCCCGAGGGAATGTCGACCGACACGATCGGAAGGCCGGACGCGGAGAGCATGGGAAGCGCGGAATCGAAGGGGGCACGGATTGGGCCCTTGAAAGAGAATCCGAATATGGCGTCAAGAATAACGTCGGAGGACTTGAGTGCGGTGCGGAGAGACTCTTCGCCTTCGCCTAGCGTTGGGATACTCATGTTTTTGCATTGAGTGTGGAGGCGCTTAAATAAAAACGTGAACGAGGCTCGAGGTTTGGAACGAAATCGATGTACCTGGTATATATCTTTTGAACCTGGCTGGAAGAAGACAATTGTAAGACAAGGATGTACACCGAGATTGAACCGACCTTGGGCATGTAGATCGTTGGTTTATACCCGAACAAGGCTAGAGACTCGGATTAGAAGAAATTAGACCGCTCTCACAGAGCACTTGCAGAGATGTCGTGCTGCGACAAGCCCGTCTCCACCTGAAGTCAAACACGTATTAGAATCTTTGCTCGAAACATTTGGATATCGACATGCCTTGATTTCCGGGACCACAACACACCAGAACCCGGTTATATTTCTCTGCCCCGTAGACCTTGGCGAGTGTTTGAGCGCAAGCCAGTCCAGCCAGCTCCATTAACTGTATCCGACGCCAACTTCAAGTTAGCTGCCAGTACCACTGCACTCGAGCTCTGAACGCTCCTCACCTGGTCGAGACTGAAGGCTCCGGCGGCACTCATGAGTTCATCGTCGATCTATCCTGATAAGTATAAGTTGAGAATACAAGTTGAAACCCACTTGCTGAGCAAGTCTGGCCGAAAGGTATCGAAGCGACATGGTGGTTCAGCTCAAGCGAGGGTATGACGTCAGCCATCCGGCCGTTTCCGAGTCGCTGCCTACTTTGCGCTCAGGCTGGCTACATCACCCGAATGTTCAAGGTCACCATTATGCGGGAACATTATCCTCTGCGACCTTGAATCTACACCTCAGAACACCATATATTAATCTCACCATTTTTGTGGCACAAGGTTCTAGTTTTCCTGGGATTACGCGGTCCCTCGGGTCGAGGCTGCTCTATCAACATTTTTCGTAAGTATATAGCTGCGATGCATCTTCCCCCGTGCCTCTTTGACACCTCAACACCGTGATCTAGGGCGGTGAGCACTCAATGGATCTCTGTGGATCTTTCTCGCACGATGGCTTCTACTTGGGCTTTGCTTGGACTTCTATCGCTTCAGCGCTCATCCATGAACATTTAGATCGAAGAATCCGTAATCTGGTCCGCGCAAAGTGCGTTGTACTCCCTTGCTCAGATCGACTTAGGAATTACTCTCAACTGAATGCCGTGCATCGCTTGTTATCAAAATGTGGCCACGCTCTGGCTACAGAATCCTCGTTTCTCCTTGACCGAAGTGCATAAAGGAAAGCCGCTGGCTCCGCCACCGCTCTTACGCGCTCTATTACACTCATTGCAAGTTCGCTGTCCATTCATTTTCAAGTCAACTCCTGCACATTAAATCCCGAGGGCTCCCCATTCATGGAGGAATATTGTCGACCATCAAGCCTCATATCACAAAGCAACCGAGAAGCGGAGTCGGACGTTGGCATGTCGACAATAATTCCGACGCTGAGAAAGCGGATGATCCTGTCTCACCGGGCACTACTGAAGGGAATCTCCTCAGCAGATTCATCCGCCGAGTTCTGGCGCCTAGGCACCAGGGGGGCTCACTGAGGTATATTTGACGTCTAATATTGATAATTTTCTTCTCGGTAACCTCTGCATTGAAAGGTCGCACGTCGAGAAGGATTTAATCATCACCGCAACCTGCGAGACATTGAACCCTCCCCTCCCCCACCGTTTTCCCGAGCAATCTGAAAAGGACTCTCTGATTGATCTTCCAAAGCGGGTACTCCATCTATGTGGTTCCAAGGATTGCCAAGTTGACCACAATATTTTGATTCTCAACAGGGCGAAGCGAGCGACTTATAGGCAAGTCATTTTTCAAACACCTTTGCCGTTCTAATTCTCTCGACCAGTGCTTTAAAGTTTTTCTGGGAAGATTTACTACGACTTATAGAATGCTGTGCGTAATATCCCGGCTCAAACACGCATCCTGGGTATTGACCACATCTAAAATATGTAGTGGGTACCTCGCAGACCAGTGAGCGTGGTCACATTATGTTCGATCAGGCGGGCTCAACAGAATTTGCGAGATTGCTTGGAGTGGTTGGGTTGTCCTTCTCGTGGGTGATTGTTACAAGTCAATTGCATTCTCGTTCGTTGTTGCTCATTTGCACGTAGAGGATCTATTAGGGAGCTTGACGTCTCTGGTATTTCACAAGAACCGGATCCCGTATTTTCTATATAACAACGCGCGCACCTCGTATTCCAACCATAACATGATAAATATCGCAAACAACGCCCTCTTCGAGTTGGTTACTTGATTCATTGTCCGTAAACCGCCAGTACCATTTCTACGGCTCTGACTCGCCTCTCGGCCCGTCGGACGCAGGTCACGACATTGTATTTTTCCAAGACGAATGTACACGTTAAATTCACGTTAATTCAAACCAGAACCTTGGAATCGAGTTCAAACTCTGGCGGCGATGAACGCGGGCAGCAGCTGGTGTGTCGATGCCATAAGTTCTGGCGGTGAGAATCAGTATATCTCTCGACCTCACGGTAACGGCCAACTTACAGATGTGGCTCCAAAATCAGGGTCGCCATGCAAACAGATGTCGTCGCCGACATGGCATATCACATCGGTTTTGGCCCGAAAGAGACTCCCTGAACAGCCTGGCCATCGTCCGGATCACCCTATAACGGTAGGGTTAATATCAGCATTTCTAACCCCAGAGCGTGCCTACAAAAATGACTGCAGCTTTGATACGAGACAAAACACTAGAAGAGAGCAACTTCGCCGAATTGTGGACAAGTTGCCCGCCTTGGCTGTAACCGGATGTAACAAGCGCCGCCTGGATGAATGTCAGCGTTTGATTTCAAGAAAGGGCAGTTCAACTTACATTGGGGGCATGAGTTCGCAGCGTTGGTCAGCTGGATAATTATTAGGATGGATGAACGACCAGGAGAGGAGCACTCGCGTCCTGAGCCATAGTCGCAGAGCCTGCGGGATCCCCTCCTTCCAGGAATCCAGCAATGCTTGCAGCGTAATTGACGCCGGTGAAGGTTAAGGACTTGCCGCCGAGCGCTACTTGAAGAGCAGTCTGGAGGGGCGGCCCAAACGATTGATCCAATCGGGGCAGCCTCAGTAGTTCCGCGAGCGAAGATAACCTAACGGTGATTTCAGTCGGTGGATTGGACATGGGTGCTGCACTGACTATGACGTCGGTGCATGCATCCGCAGCGCGCTCCTCCGCTACCGGAGCCGCGACGGCGAGAAGGCTGAGGGCGACGATTCCGACGAGAGAGCGAAGCATGTTACCAGAGATGAACTTGCTGAAGGTCGCTTCAGCCCTGGGCGCTTTTATACCACATAATTCAATGAAATGCCCGGATGCAGTCTGTGCACACAGAAAAGTCTGCATCCGAGTAATGGATGCGGGCATTGCCCACACACAACCGAGCGGTCAGCCGGAGGAACAGATGACGGACACGTGGGTGTACGTACCCGAAAATTCTCAGCCTGACCTGTGAAGAGCTGGGTAATTTCGGACGACCTACTAACAACGAACTTACCCCTCCGCAGAGTCGAGAATATTGACCAGAGAAAATTTGAGGACCCACGTTGAGCCCACGGAGATTAGGTAAAGATTCTAACGACGCATGATCCTTGTCAACTTCAAGCTCAAGTTCAATTGAAGTCTATTGAGGTTGAACACTGCTGAACATCGGTTCAACATCAGCGGTCATGTGGGATCAATCTTCCGGCGTCGGTTACTTCGAACCTCTCCGAACCGAACGTAAATCACTTGCCATCAACTTACCACAAGTCTCCATTAGTCATGGTGCACAAAAAATGGAGCAGTCCATGACTCCCGAACAGTTTAAGCTCGATGTGCGCGGCTTTACCTCGAGCGGGGTTGACTGGGAGAATGTTATACGAGCTCTGGACAGGAATGACCTTGGGAACCATAGGGAGCTCGTTTGGGGCTCGTATACCAAGTCCGTCCATTTTCGCCTCGGACATAGTACCACATCCGTTGTGTATTCTGTATCCGGTTGGACGGAAGCTTTTAGCTCTCTGTGATGAAAATACGCTTTCTTGTCCCACTAGCAGAACGAGTTCAAAAAAATGCACCCGTTCATTCACATCGCCCTATACCATATTTGTATCTCCACGAGTGCAAGCAGCCTCAGAATAGAAAGGGTAACTATAGAGAGCTTCCTCCGGTTCATTTGAGACCGACTACCCGCATTTTAATCACGATATCACCAGAACTGATACACGGTATACCATGGAGTCAAGCGTTTTATCGGGCTGTTTAATTGTTCCCGGATTACAATTCTGCGGTATAGACTAGCCTCTGTGGCAGATACTCTATATTGATGACGAACAAGTAAGTATCAATATAGAGGTATAGACGGCTCTTCAACATTCAACACCTTAGTTCGGCGGAGACCGTGGCAGACAATGTGAGAACAGGAGGATTATGACCAATTCAGGGAGAACCTTGGGGAATTTGATCTACGCTAATACTGTACATAGTCATTGCTCATAACAGTGGGATGTGGTCACCCGAGTGGCTCGAAAGTTCGAAAATGAACCGGTTCGAGGCTAGTGTGTGGAGGAACATGTAAAAGGGGCGAGGCCGCCACTCTTTTCCGGAAAACCATGTTGGAGTCTCCACTCCTTCACCCCCTCCAAGAAGGAACAGGCCGCTGAACTACCCGTCTCTACACGAAGCAACAATTTGGAATCAAATATTTGTTGGAACTGGAAAAGAACTTGGAATAATACGACCAAGTATTGGCAAGATACAGCTATGGGAATTAGACCAAATCCGAGGCCGCATAATAAAGCATCTTGAAGGGACTCGAAGTCAATCCGCGCATATATAGGTTGCACGACTCGGAGGAGGTCACGTTTGGAACCTAGGTAGATTTTTAGGTATCGATATCATCCCCAGCATCTTAGGCATTCTCATTCTCAGTCGGGGCATCACCAACATCCCTCGCCATCGCAAAACCGAATACCTGCAGCTCGTTTAGCGAATAATTACGGAAGGAAAATACGAGTAACACGCACATTGACACTCAACGGTTTGCGAACGGTGATCAACCAATCAATACAGGGACTTTGGTTGCTCCAATCCGTTCCTGGCGTCGAATCTCCGTTCTGGAGTCTGATCCTCATAGCGGAGTTCAACTCGGAGCCCGTTCGGGATAAACGGTTGAAGATAGGGCTCGATATCGACCTCCGGTGCCCGTTTGAAGTCAATCCGAAATTGTTTGAGGGTGGTGGGCATGGTCATCCGAGCCCTGACGAAGGCCAAGACAGCGGCGTCTGAAAAGCCAGCGCAGGGTGCAAGAATGGTCATGTCGGTTAACATTGGGCACAGATTGTGTGGTGGGTAGAAGAGCGCGAGGAAACCATCGTCCAGAGCGATGGGCTCATGCGCGAATCTGACCGAGTACGGCGACAGTCGGAGATGGGAGATCATTGGGAACGACCGCAGAAGTTCGTGAAAGTTCGATGATGTGAAGTGATTTGGGTCGATGTGTGCTGTCATATACGAGTCCCCGATACAACTTGCAGTATCCTCAGGGCGCCTATCTCCGATTTGTAGGCGGCGGAGCTTTGGCACAACCAAATGCGAAATCCATTTCTGAAAATGGCAGAAACCGGTGAAGACCAGAGTGTGCATTTGGTGCAGGACGATGGGCGACGTATCAACGGACGGGTCAAACGGATCCCCTTTAGAAATTCGGAGCTCGCATCGTAGAAGATTTGGACACCTCCGAAGCAGCTGAAGTGCTCCGACGGCGTCTAGACCATCCTGACCGGAAGAATAGGAGTCGAGTTTGAGTCCCGTCAGCAGCGACCATCTCAAAGGATACGAAAGCGGATCATCCGACTTGTACAGGGTGAGCGATACGTCCTCCAGAGCGGGGGCATTTAAAATGCGTGCAAACCCTGGCTCATCTTCTCCGTTGGTTCGAAGGCTGAGACGTTTCAGAAGGGGAAGGTCATCCGGGCCAAGTTGTAGAAGTGGGCGGATGAGTGAGAGTCTCCCGCACAGTTCTAGAGAGCGTATGCGCCGAGAAACCGGGAGTAGTTGGAATATGATAGGATGATTGTCGAGAGCGGGACTGCTGATCGGAGGCCAAACAGAAATGGATAAAGCACAGGAGGCGGATCGTCCGAGCCATGTCTCCACTGCTCTCTCGAGCCTCGGGCGAACAGACGGAGGAACATCGGAAGGAATATGGATCGAATTCCAGAGCATTGGTGTGGAGTATACAATGGTTCTCCAATGCCTGCAGATGTGACCCAGCACCAACGGCGCTTCAGCAGGGTCGATGAGGGCGTTGTGCTCTGACGGGAGGCAGAAGAAGAATATTTCTCGAAAGACGTCCTCGGGAGCGCGCCGTATGGATGAAATGAGGGCCCGGTGGGCGTCAATCGGCTGCTTGAGCAATTCGCGCCGCTCTTCGAGCTGGTTAAGTGCGATTTTCATCGCTTCGATCTGAGCAGACATCGTTTCGATCTGAGCATCCATGCGTACTAGTTCGTCTGTGGGATCCACGAGAAGCGCGCGTATCTCGAGGATTTCGGGATCCGAAGGCGTGTAGTTTGTGTTCAGTCGATTCGAGAACGGGGAATCGACTAGCACCATGGTGGCAAGGCTAAAGGCGCGAGTTTCATCAACCATCAACTTATGCAAAGATACCGCTTAACTATACCCAGATGATTATGTACCAACTAAGTTACTCGCGAGGGGGCGCTCGACAGCCGCGGCCGACCAATGCAGACCGGTATAGTACGAAATATATATACATAAAGGCGCGCGCATGAGTCATAGGTATATGGCATGAAGGTCAAGGACCGATGATAATAAGTCTGAAGTCTAGCTTCTCCCGGCAAAGACGCCCAACGAGGTCCAGGATTATGACCCGGGTCATAATGCCATTGAGGTGAAGCCGTCCTCGTCCGGGTGGTCGAGTACATCCTTGTCGTCGGGGTCCTGCCCAGCGAGTGTATATGCGTGTGGATCTTGAGGTGGAGGAGCGGTGGGTTTCGGGGGCTCGTATGCGTCGTGATGCGTCGGCGATTGGTGCAGCGCGGGAGCGTCGTGCTCCACCGGGGACTCCACGACGGGCAGCGTGGCCTTGGGCACAAGCGCCGGCTCCTCGAAGTGTGCTTGCGGTAATGAGGGCACAGGTACTGGTGCTGCAGGCACAGGCAATGGCGGCGCGGGTGCTTGGGCTGCCTTCGGCGTCAACAACGACAAGCTCCTCAACCCTCCAGGGCTCGGCGGTGGCCTGGCACTCCCGCCTGGCACCGCCGTCGGCGGGGCAGTCTCTAACGGCGTCGGCGGGAACACGCTCGGGCTCGAAATCCCCGTGGGGCTCATCATCCCCAGGAAGCTCGGCTGCGTCGCGTGCGGGCTGTCTCCCACCACCGCCGGTGGCGTTGTCACAATAGGCGGCGGCATCTCGACCTGGCTCTCCCTTCGCCCCAGCGTCGGCAACGAGAACTTTGACTTGGACAGGAACGAGCCAATGCCAGAGCCCCACCCCGACAGCGCGGGCCGTGCGGGCGTCACAGGGGCGGCAGCAGGGGCAGCAGCAGACGCAGGCGCCGGGTCGATGAGTGTCGAGTGGCGCGAAAGCAGCAGCGGCCGCGCCGTCCCCGGCACCGACGTATGCTTATCCTCCACCGTAGCGTTCTTCTTCGCTACCCTCCACGGGCGTGCTCGCGCGTTTCGCCGCCGCCGCCGCCTCGCTGTTTGCCGCCTGCTGCGCCGCCCACCGACCGCGCACGCCCTCGATCGTCTTGAAGAAGTTCGTGCTGGCCTGCGCGATCGCCTCCCGTGCGGGCGCGAGCTGCTGCTCAATCTTCAGGTCCTGCAGGCCCTCTTGCAGGCGGAGCCCGATGTCCGCGACGACAGAGGGCTTGTCGGTGCACGGGTGGCGTGGCTCGACGATATCGAACAGCAGGGGATCGGTCGTCCGCTCCCACACCTCGTACGCGTTCGTGTGCTTGAATTCTGCGATCCAGAGAGGGTTGAAGTCCTCTGCGGAGGTTGCGTCGCCGCCTACTAGCCGCTCTCAGCACATTTCATACGACGGAACAGGGTACGCACCAGAGCCACCTGAGATGATCACACCGCTGCCCTCCTTGGCCGTGAAATCGCGGTACCGCACCGATGCGAGCGCTGCGGAGATGTATTCCTCAAACTAGCAAAGAACGGTGAGAGGATTTCAGAGCATCTCAAGAGGCCGAAATACCTTCTGCCGCAAATAGTCGTCACTGCCCTTGAACCTGCGAGGACCATGTATTAGCAGGAAGGGAAAAAACGTGGAACGCGACGCACATTATGCTAACCGGCCTGCCGTCCTCGTCGTTCCACCCGTCATTAACATCCGTGACGATATCGTCCATCCATTTACGGTCTGCCGGCGTCAGCCCCGCCGACCGCTCGAGCTTCGGGTCGCGGAACTCCAGCACCCCCGTCTCCGTATTCACCAGCAGATCAATCTCCTTCCTTGCGGTGACGATCGAGTTGGTGCTCCCGCACAGCCAGCTCTTCGCGCCCGCAGCGACGTCGAGCTGCTGCAGCGGCAGGTATGGCTGGAAGAACGCGTCCCGGCCGAAGATGTCGAGGGGAGCCCGGTGTACGCCATCATGCTCTTCTTGTCGGAGGTCTTGAGGGAGGTCGGGCGGGAGAGTGTTGGCGCGCGCGCGGCGAGCGGCGGGGAGCCGCAGTCGTCTAGGGTCTGGAGGAGGCCCGGGAGGAGCGACACCAGGGAGTACTGGTACGTGCAGAGCCGCTCAACCGGGTGGCCGTAGAACATTATCTGCGTTTGGTAATCAGTTAGGTGCGATTGGACATGGAGGGCACACGCACGCGTTTCTGCAGCATCATTGCTTTGACGAGAATAAGTGTGCGCTGGCGGAAGGTGTGGACGAGCTCGCGCAGATTCGTGCCCATAAAAAGGTTGCTCTCCGTAAGCTGGGTGCGAAGGGACTGCTCCAGCGATGAGCCAAAGTCGTCGAGAATAGCGGTTTCGGTGAAATCTTTCTGATTGAATAAGGCGGTCGTTACGACGCCGAGTTTGTCGCTGCAACAGCATGAGCGGTAGTCTAGGAGGGGAGACGGATCCGCACCGTATTGGCCCAAAAATAGGCTTGGAGGCCAGCACTACGACGGCCTTTTGGACGGTGGAGCGGGTCACGTCGGGCATCTTGACGAGCAGAGCGGACGCCGCTATTTGCTGGTTGCATGAAATGCCGAATATCGTTGTGGGATTGGGCCCCGACGGGACGAGATGGAAATATGAGTAGTCTTCAGCGCTCTGTGTAACAATGGGTCATTAGTGAGCATATGACAGTCATCACAAGTAGCGATGTTCTGGCATTGGTCGTCGTTTTGGTCCGGCTTCCGGCTGTCCGACCACACCAGAAGTCATAGCTCGAAGACGGTAGCCTTTAAAACGAAAACCAGAACATCGCTACAAAGACCACTCACGAGATGCGCTCCGTCAGGGAGGGCCAAAAATGGCAACAGTTTAACGACCTCTTCGTCGTCAAAGATATCTCCCCTCGAGTATTCGATCCGTGGGCCGACCTTGAGCAATTCAACGAAGTAAACAAAGGAAGCGTCGAGACACCTACGAGATGATTAAAGTCGACCAGTGCGATGCCAAGGACAAGTGGGCGGTCCCCGGCGAGCACAATCATCGACTCGGGGCGTGCCTTGCGCGAGGAATTGGACGCGACCGAAGCAATAGACTCCGTATCTCCTCGCGACGGAGGATACGTAGGCAGACTCGTCTCCTTCGGTTCTTCAAACACCGACGGCGCTGCGGACGTATTTGGGCTCTCTGGGGCGCCCATTTCGTGGGTATACATGCTAGAGTCGTCCGGCTCTGAGCTCATGTCGGTATCGAGCGTATACGGGTGAGAAGCTCGGTGGTCGAAGTGATTGGATGGATTCTGGACAGAATTTCTTGGTGAAACTGCGGGAGAAGAGAGAGAAATGGAGCGCTGGGAGGCGGTATCGCCATCGTCGTCGTCTGTGGGGGCCAGAAAGCTGCGGACGTCTGGCGTAGGATGGAGGTCAGATTCAAGAGACATTTGGCGAATGACAGCGGGCAGCGACGGATACTTTTCAATCTCGATGCGTGTGGCCATCACCATCAATTGATGCCATGTCCGCTTCCTTACCTGAGGTTACCTTCACCGTGCATTGGGAGCCATTAACTATCTTAATGTTCATTTTATGTTAATACATCGGACGTAGCAGAAATAAGAAAGGACAGGAAAAAAATCGATCAAATTCGCGTGGAATTGGAGTCGGACGCCGGGCGGGCGACGGGTCTGGGCTCTCGGGCAACGCGGTGGTAACGCTGACAAGAGAACGGCGAAGAGCGACGGAGATTCGGAGAACAGCAGACAAGACAGAATTCTGGCGAGATCCTGCAAATTCTTGGAATCCACTGCTGGAATCAGGAAACCTGCGCTAGCCCTGGTGTCACATATTCAATATCACCTCAGTGCGCATAGCAGGACGGGACAGATTCCGTGAATGGGGCGCCTCGCTTGAAATGGGTGTTGAACAGAGGCTAAAGTATCCAAATTTCAGGTGAACTTTGGCCAGTCCAGGATCCCAGACTGGGGAGGGAACATTCGGAGGGCGGTCTTGTTCACATCTTCATGCCAGTGCAAACTGCCAGTACCAAACCAGTAAACTCACGGTCATCCATAATAAAACAAGCTGAGAGAGTGTAGTCTCTTTTGACAGACGCTATATATCGCTCTAACTCGTATATATAGAGAGAGTATTAGGAAGCAAACTTCACTTCTGGATCACGGAGTTTGCCGGTTGATTTGGTTCGCTTACTAGCACTTTCGTCAGCTTGCCACGATGTTGCTCGTCGATTTTCCCGTTCTCGAATCGAACACAAACTACACACTTTCAGATCCCGAGATCCTCGAGATACGCGCGCTGCTTGTGGATCCCACAGACGAACTAGCGCGCATGGATGCTCAGATCGAAGCGATGAATGCTCAGATCGGAGCAATGGTAATCGCGCTTAACCAGCTCGAAGAGAGCGCGAATTGCTCAAGGGGCCGATTGACGCCCACCGGGCCCTCATTTCATCCATCCGGCGTGCTCCTGAGGACGTCCTTCGAGAAATATTCTTCCACTGCCTCCCGTCCGAGCACGACGCCCTCATCGACAGCTCAGCCGATCCGCTTTCATATCCCCTGAGTTGGTCGCTGCTGACGGGCCTCAAACTCGAGACATCCTCAGAATGGTCAGGGGGGTCTAGACACCGCCGGAGCACTTGATGTGCTTCGTAGGTGTCCAAATCTTCTGCGATGCGAGCTGCGAATCATCATGGGGTATCATTTTGACCCGTCCGTTGATACGTCTCCAATCGTTCTGCCCCAAATCCATACTCTGGTTTTCACCGGTCAATGCGATTTTCAGCAATGGATTTCACATTTGGTCGTGCCAAAGCTCCGCCGCCTACAGATCGGAGACTGGGACCCTAAAGATATAGCGGGTCGTATCGGGGACTCGTATATGACAGCACACGTCGACCCAAATCATTTCACATCATCCAGCCTTCACGAACTTTTGCGGTCGTTCCCAATGATCTCCCATCTCCGACTGGCGGCATTTTCGACCGCATTTGACGGGCCGGGCAGCTCTCTGGACGACTCTTTCCTCGCCCTCCTTCATCCCGGGCCACCACACGATCTGTGCCCATTGTTAACCCACATGGTCATTCTTGCACCCTGCGCTGGCTTTTCAGACGCCGCTGTTTTGGATTTTGTCCGGGTACGGATGGCCCTGGCCACCCCGCTGAAACAATTCCGGGTTGACTTCGGACGGGGACCAGAGGTCGACATCGTGCCCTATCTAGCCATTTATTTCGAACGGGCTTCGAGTTGAACTCAAGTATCGGAATGACGCCACTGATGTATGGAAATTCAACCCCAAGCACGGGTTGGAACAACGGATGTCGCTGTATAGATTGTTCGGTTGTCGTTGACAGTTGGGTGTGGTCTGCATTTTCGCTTGGTATTTGTTCGCTGAAAGAGCTAAGTTGTAGAACAGCGAGGAAGTCGTCGACTTCGCATAGAATTCGAGTATATTGACGTCTTGGATGAGGCTTCACTCAGTCTGCCTGTCGTTGTGCCATTGCAGGTAATCCGCAAATAAAATAAAATACAGTCCTTTCCTTCAAGTTCAACCTTCCTCATCGCTACAATGACTGCTCGAAGCTCGATGTACCAAAGTGCTGAGAGTCACCTCCGCCATCCCTGCTGCCCTCAGATTATCTGTGGACGG
Source organism: Mycena olivaceomarginata (assembly GCA_029378375.1). Lineage (NCBI taxonomy): Eukaryota > Fungi > Basidiomycota > Agaricomycetes > Agaricales > Mycenaceae > Mycena > Mycena olivaceomarginata. The sequence goes on along the minus strand of JARKIC010002837.1, from coordinate 30,245 downwards.
CTGGGTGACACTCGAGACCGTGCTCTGGACGTCCGATCCCTTCCCGAGCAGCCAGATGAACTGCAACAACCCAACCATGTCCAAATCTGTGTCAATCCCCGTCTCACGGGGCCATCTAACGAGATTGAGCGCGATGCAGAGCAGGCCGACAGAGCAAAAGAGGCCAGCGAGGAGCTATAATGCTGATCGTGAGTACATGTATACTTCATGGTGGAAAGCTTAAGGGACATACGGGCGTTTCATTTATCTAGCGAGTTCATATATATTAAACAGAGAAAAGGGCGAACAACGAGGGTACTCACCGTAAGCTGAGCGTTTGTGTCGTAGACAGTGACGTTGATCACGGGTCCATAGGCCTTAGGCTGCGTGTGGTCGAGTTTTGTTCCAGGAAAGTTGGCCGCTATTAAGTAAGTTAGCCGTCAATGGATGCCCTGAGGTGAATTGAAAAATTGCGTGACATACCGCCCCAGAACACGGCCGCGGTCAGATCCTCCAAGACGTTCTCCAAATCGTGGAGGTTCACAGAGGTACTGTCCGTCATAGAGGAACTTTTGCTCAGCGGTCGAATTCCGAGTCTATCGTTGACATATCTGCGATTGACGTGAGCGAGGAAATATCAAAAAAGTTTGTCGATTTACTTCTCAACCACGGTCAGGTAATCTTTCATCTGACATTGCTGGTCGCTGTTAGGCCGCTGATGAGGATCATCGCACCAAGTTGCAATGATGGACGAGGCGCTGGTATCCAGAAATATTGATGCCCAGGACTGTACGAGAGCGTCGTCGCTTGCCGTCGGCTCAGTCCAAGCTGACCAAACGCGGTGCGTTTTCCGAGGGTTAGCGGCGATGGAATCCTGGGTGATGTTCTTTGATATTGGATCTAGGGTGATATCTGCCCTCGAGGATACCAGCGAGCATGCGATGACCACAGGATCAAAAGTTCTAGGACGACCCTGTATAGAGGACCAATCCGACGGCACTATAAAATGACGGTGAGCTAATACCAGACCGGATCATCATCATCTGCGTACGAGGATTAAAGGGAGGATTAACGGCAAACGTGCTCCCATTGTGGCCTTCGCTGTCGGTGATATTGACGCTCGCCACTACGAGCAGCGTCTGAGACTAGCCAATTATTCAGCATGACGTCCCCTAAGAAGGGAATTCACGTACCGCAAAATCCTCATTTTGTACCATATACTCCTGAGGAATAAATCGGATTCCCGTAAGGAGTGGAAACTCGCAACGGGCTGTAGTTGCCATCCGTCACATTCCGTACTGGCGTTTTCAGGAACCAGGAAGTTGCATTTCCTTTGCCGACTTGTTCCACTCCCGCCAGGTTTCCGCACGTAACGTTAAAAAGAGTGGCATTTGGGACCTGGAACTCCTGGGCCATAGGTCGGTTGTGGTGGGGCCAGTACGCCTGGTATATCAATCTCGGCACATCGAACAGAATATTTCCATAAAGGCCCAGCGTCGCATTGACGTTCTGCATGAGTGGCAAGTTTGGCAGGATGGGGATTGCATCCAAGAACGCGGATGGGCTGATGTACGGGTGAAGGAAATCTGGTCGGGAACTGTCGAAAATGGCGTAGCCTGCAGACGTCTTGTTGGCGCTCGCCAGCGATACCAATGAAGGCGTCGTGATGTGGAGAGCGGATGTTCCGAATACGTATAGAGCAACCAAGAACAAGCCTGAAAATGCTGTTCGAAGATGGCTCTGGCGGTAGAGCGAGGTCAAAGCCGCGCCGGATCCAGCCCAGGCCGCATGCTTGTCATGAAAGGCGGTCATTGTCTGGCGAATTTCCAAGTTTCTCCGCAGAGACAACTGTTGCATGAGATTGACGAGCGCTGCCAAATAGACCTACAACTGTCAGCGGAATGAAGAAAAAAAATGCGGAGCGATGCACTTACGACGGCGAACACTTGCAATTGACAATAATCGCAACAGACAGGGCATTCGACTGGCTTCCGAGGGGAACACTGATCCTGTTTTCATATTTGTGCGGAAAATGAATGGCCGAAAACACCAAGTGGATGATGACTAGTCCGATGTGTAGCCCAACTGCCAGGATATACTTGGTCCGAAGCTCCTTCAAGTTCAATGAACGCTCTGGCGTCTTTGCAGTGATATTGTTGCCATTTTCCTTGCCTCCATCGAGCAGAGTATCTAAACTCGCGTCAGCCGTATGAGCCATGACGGTCACCGTGGTTCAGTGACTGGAGCACAAGAGGACTCGGAGGGAGAGGGAGGGAACGTCTTGGCGAACGTGCCAGCTCGGGTGCACTTCCTGGCCACCGCTCTCCGCTTACCGTTCTGCGCTTAGGCTGTGGCAGGCTGTTGCTGATGCATGCAACGAGAATTGTATTTGGCTGCAGATGAAAGAATCGGATCAATGGCACTATTATGTCGGTTTGAAGGAAGTTTGGCATGAGCTTACGTTTCTTCTGCGTTTCTCGTCTTCGTGTCGTCCAAATTTCTGACAGTAAATTAGTTGAAAAGGATGGAACCCGACCTCGACCCGATTGAACATGAGTTTGGAAGTTGGATGAGTACTTATCTAATTCATAGATCAATTAGCTATCGACTAATTCTGATGATGTCATACCGACCAAAACGGAATCCTCTCTCCTTCTCCCATTACACACCAGACAGAGAGGCTGGACAGTTTCTTTCTTATTCTCAACATGTTTTCATCTACATCTTCCCTCATTCTGGCTCTTGTTCTTGCCGTCGCTGCCTCGCCTGCTCAGCGCCCTTTCGGAACGGATCATGTCTCCAAGCTCGACGGAATCCCCGAGGGATGGATTGACCCTCGCATTCTCGGCGGACAGCTGCTCGATGTATGCACATTGATTCAAGTACCCAAAGGACTAAAGAGCTGATATACTCGTGGACGCAGTTCACGACAAAGACTCGCGGCGAGCCACTTAACGTGATCATCTCCGGTGCCTCGGACCCGTTTGTTCTCACCGACGAAGGCTTCATGGCATACGTGGGGTCAATAGGTTACGCCAGGGAATGCATGGGTCTGCATATGGGTGCGTAGGACACGAAACCGCTTCAAAATTCATCATTTACATAAATTGTTTATTCACCACAGGCCACATCCACCTCGCGAACCTCGGCGACGGGGACGGGCGGAAACCCGAGGCACTGCTGTTCCGCCAGCACTACCGTGTGCCGGGCTGGGGCACTTGCTGGGAGAGCATTGCCGGTGGCCACCACTTCCGCGCGTGGCGACAGAATGGCACCGAAGGCAACAGCGGCGCGTGGTTCCTGGGGTGAGTTTTGGTTCCGAGATATTTCCTGTTCGTCGTCGAACCACTGGCTTTGAGGCTGCGGGTTCGCCCCATTGCCAGCTGGCATCCCTGTTTCCGTTCTATTTTCGCTTGTTTCATTTATGCGTGTGGGGTTACGCGTTGACCGGATTGAACGGCCTCTTTATTTTTCACCTTTACTAACCTTTCAACTCCAGTGCCTCTAAAGAAGAAGATTCTAGGCGCAGGTGCGGATCTACATTACTATTTTCCCATCGAACTGACCATTCTTTTCAGTCACACAATCGTAGCCAACGGCTACAACCTCGGCCGCGACTGGCTCGTCGAGCAGGCCCTCGCGGGTTCGGAGCTCTGGATCCGGCACGGTGACGAATCACCGGAGTTCTGGGTTCCACAGCGGGATCCAACAACTACAACAACTCCCGCGCCCGAAGGATCGGAAACAGCTTCCCCCGAAGGGTGGCCGTGGCCGGGCACGGGCGGCGAGCACCTGCGGTGGCGCGCGGAGGTGGAGTGGGTGTCCGGGCTGTTGGCGCCGGGGAGGCGGGGTGCGTCATTTATCTCCTTTGATTTCTTTGGTTAAATTTCATTGCTGTAGGCGTCAACCACGGCATAGCGCAGGACGGCCGCGTCGCGGTTCTGACAGTGTCGCGGGTCCAGAGCGACCTTGATTAGTTCTGCCTCCCACTCCCGAGCCCATGGCGACCGTGATCGAAGCCGAGGCCGAGACAGAGACAGACACCGATTAGAAGAGATGCCCGAATAGGCATCACGCCCCACGACGACGCTCACGACGACGACCATAGACATCTATTTCTATTCTATTGTACAGTATCCCCGCATGCTTCCCGCTCCGCTCCACAGTATATTAATTGTACACCGCCTGTAACACCGCCCTGCACGACCCCACTCGATGATACGACGAAATGAACTGTGACGACACGACGACCGAAAGAATGTAACGACTCGACTGACGGACCGACTTTGTACTTGGCGCTTCCCCGATGGCAGACCTTGTACCTTGCATGTATGATATGTACGACCGTGATAGATTGTGTATATTTTTGTGGTCGAGCAAGTTGAATATTAATTTGGCAAAGAATTCGAATATTGATGAGCTCGTATCTGCCCCGCGCGCCGAAAGACATCTCTTTCCACTCAGCTAATGTGAAGGTTCACTCGATGGGACATGAGCTGACGAATCGGTTTCTGAAAATATCAAAATAGGCAACCAAATGTCGCCACAAAGATACATGGTGGTAAGATTGCTGCGAAGAGATGTCTGCCTCATTTCAACAGTTCATGGAAGGAATGGTATTTTAGCGTGACGGATGGGCTGGACCCAATTCCGATTTACAAGATTATCGCCAACTAATAAAGATGTGCCAATTCATTAAGCGACTGAATATAAAGTAAAATGCAGAACCCTCCCTGGACCCAATAGTTGGCAAACGGTCACCGGAAAATCAAAACGGCGACCCCGATTGGTACAGTCCCTCCATGGCATCGAATTTCCTCCACTTCATTAGGGTACTGGAGGTCGACTCGAAGCCCGTCCGAAACAAACGGTTGAAGATCGGGCACGATATCAACCTCCAGCGGCCGGTCGAAGTGAACCCGAAATTGTTGGAGAGGGGTGGGCCTGGTCATGCGTGCTCAGACAAAGGCCAGGGTAGCGGCGTCCGAAAATCCAGTGGAACACCGCGAAGTTGGTCAACGCCGGGCAGAAGTTCTGCGGTGGATAAAAGAGCGTAAGAAAAGTATCGTCTAGGGACATGGGATGATGATGGAATACAGCAGCGGAGAGTGATAGACGGAGATGGGAAATCGTGGGGAATGCCCGCAAAAGTTCGTGGAGGCTGGACGATGTGAAGTGATTTGAATCAATCTCCACGGTCAGAGACGGATTCCTCCTAAGACTCGTTGTATCCTCAGGACCACATCTCCGACCTGGAGAAACAGGAGGTTCGGCATGGCCAGATGCGAAATCCATTTCGCGAAACGGAATTTACAGTGGACACGAGAGTATTTATTTGGGGGAGGATAATTGGGGACGCGTCAGCGGCCATATCGAAGGAAGCTCCCCTGAAGAATCGGACAACTGCGAAACACTTCAAGCGCCCCGGCGCAGGATCCTCCGTCCACGGAGGATAGTCCGAAGGCTAGCTGCGACCACCGGAGTGGAAGTGAAAGTGGATCAACTCGCTCGGAATGAGACAGAGACGCGCCCTCCAGAGTGGGGAGCTGTACCGCGTTCGTGGAGTCTGGGTCACCACAGATCTCGTTCGCTGTCGTTGTGATTCGGAAGGAAAATGCGAACCAATCAACGTCCGCCCGGCAGCGGCCAAGTCCGTGATCCAGTAGAATTCTTTTACTCTTTTATCTACTAAGTTAGCACGTTTGAGTTGCGGGATTATGGCGGGTCTTCAAAGCGACGAGCGCTGCAATTTGAGTCCTCTCGATCAGTAATTTCGCACGTTGGACTTGGAATACTGGACGTCGAAGTAATCTAGCCTCGACGTCATTCCTATCATATTGCTCATGGAAGGCACTATTCCTAAGTAAACATTTGTAGCCCGTTAAGCAAGTGAATAGCTCAGAGCCGAACCTTTAATAACGTCAACGCCCGAGTCCTAATACAACCCCGCCCTGGCGTCGAATTCCCATGCTGGAGTAGGATACTCGAGCTCAACGCGAAGCCCGCCCGAAATAAACGGTTGAAGATCGGGTATGATATCAACCTCCAGCGGGCGATCGAATTGGACGCAAAAATGCTGAAGAGGCACGGCCATGGTCATCCGTGCCTTGATGAAGGCCAGAGCAGCGGCGTCGGAAAACCCAGCGCTGGGTGCCATTATGGCGACATCGGTCAGGATTGGACACAAATCGTGGGGTGGGTAAAAGAGTCCAAGGAAAGCATCATCCAGGGACAGGGGTGAATCTGGGTATCCACAGACCATCTCTGGCGACAGTCGGAGATGGGAGATCATCGGGAAAGACCGCAAAAGTTCATGAAGGCTGGATGATGTGAATTCATTCAAGTTGATGTGTGCTGTCATCCCGTCCCCAGTATGACTCGTTGCGTCCGCGAATGCGCTATCTCCGACCTGAAGGTAGCGGAGTTTTGGTACGACCCAATGCGAGATCCACTCCTGAGAATGGCATAGACCGGTGAAGACCCAGACTATGGATTTGGGGGTAGGACGATGGGTGAGATGTCAACAGACGTGCCAAAAGGAACCCTCCGCGTTATTCGAAGCTCACATCGCACAATATTCGGACACCTGCGCAGCACATTAAGCGCTCCTAGGGTATCAAGGCCCCCCTCTTCCGGATTCCACGACGGATAGCACTCAAGATTGAGTCCCGTCAGCAGCGACCATCTCAGCGGATACGAAAGAGGATCATCCGAGCTGGCAAGATTAAGCGATACGTCCTCCAAAGCCGGGGCGTGTAAAACGTCGAAAGGCTGATCTGGTCTATTGGTTCGGATCGCGATATGTTTTAAAAGGGGTACGTCCTCGGAGCCAAGTTGTACAAGTGGCCGGATGAGGTCAAGTGCCCCAAATATTTCTAAGGAGTATAGGCGCCGAGAAATCGGAAGAAGTCGGCGTATAAGAGGGTGGTTTTTGAGGTTAGGGTCATCGGAACCATCAGGGTTGCCAACGGAAATGGATAAAGAACAGGAACCGGATCGTTCCAACCATGTCTCCACGACTCTTTCCAGCTTCGGGCTAACAATCCGAGGAACATCGCAAGGAATATGGATGGAGCTCCAGAGTATTGGCGTGGAGTAGACAATGGTTCTCCAATGCCTGCAGATGTGGCCCAGGATCAACGGCGCCTCAGCAGGGTCGATGAGGGCGTTGTGCTCGGACGGGAGGCAGAAGAAGAATATTTCTCGAAGAACATCCTCGGGAGCTCGCCGCATGGGTGAAATGAGGGCCCGGTGCGCGTCAATCGGCCGCTTGAGCAATTCGCGCCGCTCTTTGAGCTGGCTAAGAGCGATTTCCATCGCCTCGATCTGAGCACCCACTCGGGCGAGTTCGTCTGTGGGGTCCACGAGAAGGGCGCGTATCTTGAGAATTTCGGGATCCGAAGGAGTGTAGTTTGTGTTCAGTCGATCCAAGAAGGGAGAATCGTCGAGCGACATGGTGGCAGGACGAAAGATCAACCGGCCAGCGGCCCGTGATCCCGAATTGTTCTTCGTTCCTCCAGCTCTTACATCTCGCGGTGCTGGCGTCGAGCGCTATAGTTACCTTCGGCTAGCATGGCACTGAGCGCTCAGCACCGGGCTGGCGCAGTCCGGAATCTTTTTGGTTGGTGGGCGTCGCCCGGCTTGCCAGTGACTGGCCACATCATTGACATACGAACAACATCCCGGGGAAGCAATCTGCGGAGGCAGAGAAAGCTGTAAATTGTATAGGCCTGGACTTGTTACCCCACCGCAAGAGGTAGGCGGGATCAAAGTTTCCGACATCAACCTCCAAAAGTTTTGACATGCTGTGCAGGGGAGGAGGGAGGGAGGGTCCGGATCACGGTCCGTATGGACCTCAGTCTTTTTTCCGGAGATAACTTTTTTTTTCGGCGATATCGCCGGATTCGACTTGGTCCGATCTCGTCCGAGACTCCGAACTGTCATTTTACGGCATCTGTTTTCAAGATCATTTGCCGTTTAAGGCCTCTTTTACAAGGAAATAAATTAGTTTGATTACATAGACAGACAGAGAAGATATGGAAATGGGGGGGTAGCCAAAATTCTGGAAGGTTCTGACTAAAAATGAGACTGCAAACTCAAAGTTCTCAATTCTTCCTGGCAAAAGTGGCCCATCAGCACAACTTTCCTAATCCGGGGGGAGTTGTCAAAGAGGTCTGTGTGCGATCGGGAAGTCCCGCTTACCTCTTGCCCCACCGCTCTGAGAACCGACATCCATCAGTGATGAGCAACTCGGCGGGAGTTCGGCCGTCCCGATGTGGAAGTTCTCGCTCAATCGGGAAGCGTCATTGAGAGCGCGGAGTTTTCTGCTCTCCGCTTTCCGCGTCCACATCCACCTCTGTCCTTACAATGATACTGTAACTTACATTGTGGAGGTGTTGTGGCGCGTGGCGGGTGGATGTGTTCTAATCTCTTAATCGCGCGCGTCATCCAAATCGAGCGAGAACTTCCATATACGGACGGCCGAACTCGTGCCGGGTTGATCATCACTGATGGATGTCGGTTCTCAGAGCCACGGGGTAACAAATCCAAGACTTTTTACGGGTGTGAACGACTGTCTTCACAAAAAGCCGTGAAAAGTCGGTTTACAAGACTATAAATTGTATACAGAATCGCTGACTGATGGTCCGTTTGATACATGGCACTGATAAGCTTTTTCTTCAACCTCCATGTCTTCTTCTCGCTTTCTGCCCTAGCTCTTTTAAATTGGCACGGTGGTAAGCAAGCTAATACGTTCACATCCTACGAAATTCACGGAGAGCTTGAGGAGAACAGCTTGAGAGGCTAGAGCAGCGGTTCGATCCATCCGATCGGAGCGGCGGAACAGTCATCTAGTACTTGCGGCCAACTTACAGCTGCAGCTTTTCTGTCGCGTATCAGCGACAGCCTGGGGCCTGTCTGCATCTGCCCAGGCCCTACTAGTGGGCTTCCCAGGAAATGCACTGCCCGTTCGCTGTCTCTCCCTCCTCTTGTGCTCCAGTCACTGTCACTGAACCACGATGACCAGTGTGGCAGCCATGTGGCGACTTGAGATCAAGCACTGTGAGGCACGAACCGTGCTGCCAAGCTCTAGTTAGGCCTCGCTAAACGAGGGAGCGGAAGTTGCCGGCACTCGCTGTCAATGGGCATCAGAGATCAGTGAGTGACGTGCGATCTTTTCAGTCCCGACGACCTCGTCGACTTCGGAATCGCACTGCGCGCGACCTACAGGGCGCGCAATTCTGGAATTTTTTGAGACGACACTTACTGGGGCTCTCTTCTTTATTTCTGGTTCCCTCCGTTGTCTACCTTCTGGACCAACAACGCGCTATCTATACACAAGCAGGACTGGTAGCGCAACGACATCCGGCCAGCTACCGCGTCCCGCTGTCGTGGGGTGCCTATCAAACGACACTCTTTACAGAGGGAGATCTGGATTCAAAGTCTAGGATCGGTGATACACCTAAGTGAGTCATTGAAAAAGTCGACCCGGGGATCTGTATCTCGAGCCTAGACGGCCGCGGATTTTGCATTTATGGGGACTGCCGAATGGCATTGACGCTGTTGTGAGCGACCGACTGGGCCTGATTTGCAGCAAATGGTTGCGTGTTTTTGGTGCTGTCCAGGGATAATGCTTCCTGGGCACGGGGTTGAATACTCAGCGAGTTCATACCTGCGCCAATTCTCCGAATGTGAATCGATTGGAACCTGGATAGCCATGGTTTGGCGCTGTCCATTGACGGTGACACCGACCGGGCGCTGTATCGGGTTGAGGTCGCAAGGACCATGATTTTGGCGCAATGCGCACACCGTTGATTGACGCCAGCCGCAGCCGGGTGTCGGGTCGAATACCCTGTCACGCCGTATCCATTGGTGCCCGAATGGTCTTTTTCATGCAGGCACTATCGGTGTAGCTGCACAACCGGGCGCTGGGTCAAGAATACCCAGCGACACCGTATTCATCTGGGGCAAAATGGTCATGGTTTTTCGGTTTCAAGTGTGGGGGGGTGTCAATTGAGAGCAGCGCCGACCGAGCGTGGGGTCATATACCCACCCGCATTCATTGGCTAATGGCCGAGGTTTTGCTTTCAAACGGGCCCTGTCGATTGATAGCGGCGCCGACCGAGCGCGGAGTCGAGAATACCACCCGCATTCATTGCCTGAATGGCCACGATTTGTTTTCAAATGGGCCCTGTCGATTGATAGTGGCGCTGACTGGGTTGTGGGTCGAATACCCAGCAACACCGTCTTCATTGCCTGAATGGCTGCGTTTCTGTTTTAAGTGGGCCCTGTTGATTGATAACGGCGCCGACCGGGTTGTGGGTCGAATACCCAGCGACGCCGCATTCATTGCCTGAATGGCCACAGTTTCTGTCCAACGGGCCCTGTCGATTGATAGCGGCGCCGACAGGGTTTTGGGTCGTATACCCAGGGACGCCGCATTCATTGCCTGAATGGCTGTGATCCTGTTTTAAGCGAGCCCTATCGATTGATACCGGCGCCGACCGCATTGTGGATCAAATGCCGCCTGGATGGCCACGGTTTCTCAAATGGGCCCTGTCGATTGATAGCGGTGCCGACCGGGTTGTGGGTCGAATACCTAACGACGCCGCATTCATTGTCTGAATGGCCTCGGTTCTTGATAGCGACACGGATCGGATTAGGGTTGAATACCCGCGACACCGGACCAGCATGATGCCTGAACGACCAGTGGAGTGGTTGTATTTCATTCGGGTGTAGACGCCGATCAGGAAACCACCCAGCAGCACCACCTTCACCATAATGCCTGAATAGGTCGCAGTTTGGCATAATTGTTTGCGGAGTGACGGTAGTGGGATGGTGGTTGGAATACCCGGCTATCCTACACTATTGTGATAATTCTTGCGTTTTTGTCTCGATCCAGTCGATAATGCCTATCGGGCACTAGTTCAGATACTGCGCAAATGCCTGAATGGCTTGCGATTTTTTGTTTTCGTTTGAACGGTGATCAGGATCTTGGTTGCCTCAAGGTAATACCGGCCTGAGTGGCAGGGGGATTTGTTTCCCATTCGTACACTGTTAGTGTGGGGTTGAATACCCAGCGGGGTCGTACCTGGGCCAGGGCCGGGTTTTGTTTTAGTTCGGGGCAGTGAAGCCGACATGGCGTCGGACCAAATACCCAGCGATACCATGTCCACGCTGGCTGAAATGGTAGTTCGTTCGAAAGTATTGCATTTAGGCACTCTCAAATGATTGGTACTGGGTCAAACACCCGGCAAGTCTGCATTCGTTTGAAGTCAAATGACCATTATCTTAGTTAAGACACTGGCCCTGGGGGCAGGAGAAGCAATACCAAGCGGACGGGCTTTGGATTTTTATTCTTTCGAGAGTCGTTGAACCATGTTGACACCCAAATCCACACTGGGATGGTCTAGCCAAGCTGCACTTTACCTGTTGAAGGCTGAATACCAACGGGACCTGTGATGCTGGCAATGTGTTGACGGTCCGGGAGAGCCATGCCGGCGTGGGGTGTTTTACCAGTCACCCGGTGAAATACTGGATGGACACTCCCATAGTTTCAAGGCCAAGTCATCACAAGCATTGTAAGTTTTTTCTTCTTGTTCTGCTCTCTTGTTCCTATTCCTTTTCCGAGTTACTGGATGATGGTTAAAAATCTCCACCGTCGGGGGACGCGGTGGAGTACCAGAAGCTGTATGCATGTGCCATGGAATGGTGATGATGGCTTGACGGTGGGGCATAACCACGCACCGTGATTGTCCAGGAGCAATTCTACTTCAAACCTCTGAATGAGGGTGATACAACAGTGTTACCTCGTGAAGGAGGACTTTGGGCAGGGCTATGGAACGACTGTCGCCGCGTTTGGTTCGAGGTGATTGTGATAGCTGTTAGGTCAGGATGCACTGCTCAGCGCATCGATGGTAATGTAAACATTAGATTTGCAATCGGGCATTCATGGTAGAACAGGTGGGTAAAAATCTCACACACTCGGTATTGTACCACATTGGTTATTCCTTGGGGAGAGACAGATGCGGTCGGGATGACCTTATAGCCTTTGAAAGGTGGCCTATCCTGACTCAGGTCCGGGTCTGAATGACCAAGGGGGATTGGACTACCAATGTTTGGTTCGTCTAGCAGCAAGCCAGCACATGCATGTTGAGATTTGAACAACTCGGTTGTTTCGCTGTATGACTGTATGAAAATAAATACCGAGTCCGTCTGGATGGAATATCCAAGAACGGTAACATCAAGATTGTGTGGTTGGCACGAAGTCCCAGCAGTGCATTGAGCAAGCTGCAGTAGTAGTTTGTTCCCCACAAACCAGGAAACTACCGACCGAGTTACAATCGGGAGAGATTAAAATTTGGGTCAAAGAATCCTTCAGCCCGTTGACGGCTGGTTCAGCAATGCCAGAATTCATTTGGGGAGTTTTACCTAGCTGTGCATTTTGCTTGCCTGGAGATCTCGCCGCGTGCGGTGGCACATTCCGCTGTACATGACAACGCAGCCGAGCCCCGAGTGATCCAATATGCTGCTCCATCGCATGACTGGCATGCTCGGTGTCACACGGACGAGAAAATTGGGAGCGATGTGCTCAAAGTCGCCCGAGACCTGGTGTTAGGCAAGACAACACTCTGTGCTGACATTTGGTTGTACCGCACTTGCGAGTTAAATGACGTGATTACAACTGCAAAAATTAGGCAGACGAAATTGGGCATACAAGATTGACCGGCAGTCCGAAATGACATTGAACCGGCACAGGTTTGTGATGAGATGAAGACGATCAAGCATGTTAATCAGGTTTGGAGGCCTGAGGTGCTCCGAAGTTGAATGGGATTGAACTCGAAGAGCCGCTGCTGTGCTAAAGAATTCTACAGTTGTGTCCGGTGTGAACACGAGGAGGTAGTTCCTAGACCTCTAGAATTGCGGTGATCCTGCAGCCGAACATCGAAACCAGACGTTTCAGCCGTAACTGAACCGGGGGAAAAATGGACCAATCATAACACAACTGCCTGAAGCACTTGTTCTACAGTTTGGAAGAGTTTTACAGTGCTAGTTGTACAGGAATCTGGCGCACAGCGATTTGCTCGGCACCGAGGGCTTGCTACTCAGGCTTGCAAAGGTTTGGTTCAAAAACTAGAGATGAGCATAGGCTCAGGCTGTTGTGCCGGCAGCTGCTGGCTACATATTACCATCGAGGACTCAAGTACAAGGGCCCAAGTCAGGCCTGACTTTCAAGCCTCTGTGCCATGATTAGTGTAATACATTCAGCATGATGATCTTGGAAGAAGGTACCGACGACTCAGATTTGAGATAGTTGCCCCGTTTCGTCGCAGTTCGCGGGGGGGCTGCACAGGTTAGAAGTAGAAAAAAGAGCAGACACGCATTTATCTGCCGACTGAAGTGGATGGGGAAGTTCAACTTGAACTAGCGCATTGAGCAAGTTAAACTCGGTCCAGTTTCAAGCAAATCCTTCACGCTTCGCTTGAAGCTGGGTTTTGTGGGGGTGTCTAACTTGCTGCAACGGCTAGCCTGTCACACGCATTCTCCGCTCCAGGGGCTTGGGGCTGTGCTGCGGCAGAGGTTCACCGTCGACAGCGAGCCCAAGCCTCGAATCCCATCCATGTTCTTTTTGGACTCTGGTCCGAGCGATTGCATTGTAAATGCGGGTTTAAGTCATCAGACAATCATTTCACAAATTGCAACCCACTCTGCGTACCATTAGCGAGGTGGCGACTTGAGATCAAGCACTGTGAGGCACGAACCGTGCTGCCAAGCTCTAGTTAGGCCTCGCTAAACGAGGGAGCGGAAGTTGCCGGCACTCGCTGTCAATGGGCATCAGAGATCAGTGAGTGACGTGCGATCTTTTCAGTCCCGACGACCTCGTCGACTTCGGAATCGCACTGCGCGCGACCTACAGGGCGCGCAATTCTGGAATTTTTTGACCCACCCACCATCCCTTCATTTCATTTTATTCATCTATTTGTTACTAACTTAGCGATGAATGCTGTGTGATAGGTTGGGGTGTCTAACTTGCTGCAACGGCTAGCCTGTCACACGCATTCTCCGCTCCAGGGGCTTGGGGCTGTGCTGCGGCAGAGGTTCACCGTCGACAGCGAGCCCAAGCCTCGAATCCCATCCATGTTCTTTTTGGACTCTGGTCCGAGCGATTGCATTGTAAATGCGGGTTTAAGTCATCAGACAATCATTTCACAAATTGCAACCCACTCTGCGTACCATTAGCGAGGGCTCCTGCGGTTGTTGCGAGCTCGGACACCCTAATTGATGGGGGCAAGAAACCCGGCCACAACGTCGTTGAAAATACTCAAGAGCGTTTGTTGAGGGAGCTTCGGTCAAAGTATATTCTGACGGTTGGGCTGCACATCGGATTGGTCATCATGCACTTGGTGCTTGTGGCCATCCACTTTCCGCACAAATACGAGAACAGGACCAGCGTTCCCCTCGGACGCGAGAAGAATGCCTCTATTATCATCATTGTCGTTTCACAAGTATTTGCCGTCGTAAGTAAAGACTTCCGTTTTGTTTTTTTTCGTTCCACTTACAGTTCTAGGTTTATCTGGCAACGCTCGTCAATCTTATGCAGCAGTTGTCTCTGCGGAGAAACTTGAACATTCGCCAGACAGTAACCGCCTTTCACGATAAGCATGCAGCTTGGGCAGGACCTGGCGCGGCTTTGACCGCGCTCCACCGCCAGAGCCATCTTCGAACAGCATTTTCAGGCTTATTCTTTGTTGCTCTGTACCTATTTGGAGCATCAGCTCTCCACATCACAACGCCTTCGTTGTTGTCGCTCTTCAGCGGCAACAAAACGTCTGCAGGCTACGCCAGTCTCGACAGTTCTCACCCATATCTCCTGTCGCCGTTGATCAGTCCATCCATGTTCTCGAATGGAATCCCCGTTCTGCCGACGTTGGGACTCATGCAGAAGGCCAATGCGACGCTGGGGCTCCATGGAAATATTCTGTTCGATGTACCGAGATCGATATACCAGGCCTATTACGACCGACCGCTGGCCCAAAAGTTCCAGATCCGAAACGCAACTGCTTTCAACGTTACGTGCGGAAACCTGGCCGGAGTGGAACAAGTCGGTAAAGGAAATGCGAGTTCTTGGTTCCTCAAAACACCAGTGCGCAACGTGACGGATGGGGACTACCGCCCGTTGCGAGTTTTTACTCCTTACGGGATCCGATTTATTCCTCAGGAGTATATGGTACAAAATGGGGATTTTGCCGTGCGTGAATTCCCTTCTTAGGGGACGTCATGCTGAACAATTGGCTAGTCTCAGACGTTGGTCCTAGTGGCCAGCGTCAACATCACCGACAGCGAGGGGCACAATGGGAGCACCTTCGCTGTTGACCCCCCGTTCAACCCTTGTACGCAGATACTGATGACCATCCGGCTCTGTAGCTGACCGTCATTTTATAGTGCCGTCGAACTGGTCCGATTCCTTCGTGCAGGATCGTCCTAAAACCTTTGATCCTGTGGTCATTGCTTGCTCGTTGGCATCCTCTAGTCCAGGTATCACCCTCGATCCAATATCAAGAAACATCACCCAAGACTCCATCGCCGCTAACCCTCGGAAAACACGCCGCGTCTGGTCAGTTTGGACAGAGCCGCCGAGGAGCGATGACCCCCTCATACAATCCTGGGCGTCGATATTTCTGGATACCAGCACCTCGCCCGTCATTGCAACTACGTGCGACGATCCTCATCTGTGGCCTAATAGCGACAATCTATGTCAAATGAATGACTATCTGACTGTCGTCGAGAGGTAAGTACCCTCTATAATATTCTTGTTAATTCCTCCTTACCTCGATCGCAGATATGTTAATGACAGACTGGGAATCCGACCCTGGAGCGAAAGTTCCTCTAAGGTGTATAATACCTCTGTAAACCTTCACGACTTGGAGAACGTCTTGGAGGACCTGACCGCCGCCGTCTTCTGGGGAAGTATGTTACGCAATTTTGACTTCACCTCGAAACATGCATTAACAGCCAACCTTTAGCGGCCAACTTCCCTGGAACAAAACTGGACAGTGCGGAGCCCAGGGACTTCGGGAACGTGGTTAATGTCACGACCTACGAGCCCAACGTCCAGCTTACGGCTAGTACCTCGCTGTTTGGCATTTTCTCTGCTCATGAATTCGCTAGATAAACGAAATACCTGTACGTTCCTTTACTCCTACCAAGTATGCATGTGGTCACGATCAACAACATAGCTCCTCGTCGGCCTTTTGTGCTCGGTCGGCCTGCTCTGCATCGCTCTCTATCTGGTTCGATGGCCCCGGGAGACACAGATTGGAACCGAGTTGGACATGGTTGGGCTGTTGCAATTCATCTGGCTGCTCGGGAAAGGATCGGATGTTCAGAATACCGTCTCAGATGTCACTCAGCCGTCCACGGATAATCTGAGGGCGGCAGGGATGGCTGAGGTAACCCTCAGCACGTTGGTACATCGAGCTTCCAGCAATCGTCGTAGCAATGGGGAAAACTGATCATCCACACTTGTATACTACACGAAGGTAGCAAACGAACTGGATTGTCATCTTGATTGACTTATGCGATCTCTGGGACTTGTGTATATCTTGGGGCTTGTATCTTCTATCTCTTATCACTCATACTTTGTTACCTAAAGGTTCATTCGATGGAATACTTCACTCGCGGTTTCAAAATACTCAGTAGGCAACCAAATGTCGCCGCAAAAATACAGCGTGATGGTAAAACTGCTGCGAGGACATTTCGGTGCTTGAATTCAACGCTCATTCGTGGAATGGTTTAGTGTGATGGATGGGCTCGACCCAATTCGGCTGCAAGAGACGAAAGAATTATCATCAACTAAAGACGCGTCAACTCGTTAAGCGAATGAATACAAAGAAAAAGATGCAGAAACCCACCCACCAGTTTGCGAACGGTCGCCGAACAATCAGTACAGCGATACCGATTCGTACAGTCCCGCCCTGGCATCGAATTTCCATGCTACAGTGGGATACTCGAGCTCAACGCGAAGCCCGTCCGAAATAAACGGTTGAAGATCGAGTACGATGTCGACCTCCAGCGGGCGGTCGAATTGAACCCGGAAAATTCTGAAGAGGTGCAGCCATGGTCATCCGTCCTCGGGCAAAGCCCAAGGCAGCGGTGTCCGAGAACCCCAGTGCTAGGCGCCGTCATCATGAAATCGGTTAACATTGGACATAGCGCGTGTGGTGGGCAAAAGAGCGCAAGGAAAGTGTCGTACAGGGACAGGGGTGTATCTGAGTATCCATAGACCATCTCTGGTAAAAGTCGGAGATAAAGTTGCTGAAGGCTGGATGATGTGAATCCATTTGAGTTGATGTGCGCTGTCATTTTGTCTCCAGCATGACTCGCTGCATCCGCGAATTTGCTATCTCCAACCTGTAGGTAGCGGAGTTTGGGGTACGACCCAATGTGAGATCCAATCCTGAGAATGGCATAGACCGGTGAAGACCAGACTATGGATTTGGGGTAGGACGATGGGCGACATGTCAACAGACGTGCCAAAAGGAACCCTCCGCGTTATTCGAAGTTTGCATCGCACAATATTCGGACACCTGCGCAGCACATTAAGCGCTCCTAGGGTATCCAGACCCCCCTCTTGCGGATTCCACGACGGATAGCACTCAAGATCGAGTCCCATCAGTAGCGGCCATCTCAGCGGA
The DNA here is from genome assembly GCA_029378375.1 of Mycena olivaceomarginata. NCBI lineage: Eukaryota > Fungi > Basidiomycota > Agaricomycetes > Agaricales > Mycenaceae > Mycena > Mycena olivaceomarginata. The sequence goes on along the minus strand of JARKIC010002837.1, from coordinate 12,573 downwards.
TACGAAAGAGGATCTGCTGAGCTGACAAGATTAAGCGATACGTCCTCCAGAGCCGGGGCTCTCATAATGGTCGTATCCGCCTGGTTTTTTGTGCCACGAAGTCTGAGATGTTTCAAAAGGGGGAAATCATCTGGGCCAAGTTGTAAAAGCGGGCGGATGAATGACAGCTCCCCAGAAGACAGTTCTAGGGAGTATAGGCGCCGAGAAACCGGGAGTGGGTGGGATATGATGTGGTGATCTTCGAATGAGCGGCCGGCGAGAGAACAAATAGAAATGGAGCCATGTCTCCACGACTCTCGCCAGCCTCAGGCCAACAGTCGGAGGAACTTCGAAAGGGATGTGGATCGAGCTCCATAGCATAGGTGTGGAGTATAAAATGGTTCTCCAGTGCCTGCAGATGTGACCCAGGACCAAAGGCGCTTCAGCAGGATCGATGAGAGCGTTGTGATGGGAGGCACCGGAAGAAGATTTCCAGAAGGAGATCCTGAGGGATGCGTCTCATGGATAAAATGAAGGCCCGGTGCGCGTCGGTTGGCCTCTTGAGCAGCTCACGCTGCTCTTTGAGCTGGCAAAGAGCGATTTCCATCGCTTCGATCTGAGCATCCATGCGTGCTAGTTCATCGGTAGGACCCACGAGAAGAGCGCGTATTTTGAGGGTTTCTGAATCCGAAGGAGTGTGGTTTGTGTTCAGTCGATCCACGAAGGGAGAATCGGCGAGGGACATGGTAGCAAGGGGTAGAACGAGATAAGATTAGATTTCGGAAAGTTCCGAGAATCGTCGCTTACATGATGATCTTCGACTCCTCCCATCGCAATCCTGGAGCTCTACTCTCGTCTTGCTGCTTTTTGGTACCCCGCTTACAGACGAAACTACAATCTACATTATCATGAAACACCGTGAGGCGCGCCCAACCAACTTGAAACGAGGGCGTCCCGCAGGACTTGAATCCGATGGAATCACATCCGAACCCTCTGAATCTGCCAAATTCTCTGATCCACAAGGCTTCCATCCTACCAGACGGCGGCCTGTGTTGATTTCTGACCTCAGGAACCATGTACCTACGCTCAAGGGTCCTCGAGTCCAAAGAACGCGTGCCGTGGAGACTCTCCTCGACCGTGGTTTTCCATATTCACGGTCTGCCAAAGAAGCTTGCTTGATGCGATCTGTGCTGACTCTACCAGGAAACTCAATGCGCACACCTCATGCGTGAATGCGCTGGCTTTCTCTTCGCTCGACGGGCGTTTTCTAGCGAGTGGTGGAGACGGTGCGCGTGCTTCGGCTCGACCGCTGACTTGACTTGACCGTTGTTGTTAGACCTGAATATCCACTTGTGGGACTTGCACGAGGAGCGCGTCAGCAAACCGTGTTGCACCTTCCAGGGCCCCCGCGTAATACTCCCATCGTGTTCATTCTTCACCCAGAGCTCACCTCTGCCCCGGATTAGGAGAACATATTTGTCCTGTCGTTCTCCGCTCACAACCGGTTTATTTTTCGTTCGTGATACATTTATCTTGACGTGCCTAAGGACTTATGTGTTCTAGGGGAGGCGCAGATGACACGGTGCTCAAGTTCGACGCTTCCACTTTGGAGCGCATCAATACGCAGGTTCCCCGTTCCCCAGGCGCCATATTCCGCCAACACGACGTGAGTTGCATCGCACCTGGTACTAGCAACGCCTAATGGCCCTTGCAGGATAGCATCCGTGGCATCGCCCCCCACCCCGTGCAGGACGACATATTTATCACTGGGAGGTGTGTCATACGTCCCTCGACTACGATTAACATTGAGCCCCCACCAAAGCGAGGACGGGTGCCTCATCCTGCACGACTGCCGTATTGGCCCGCGCACCTCCGATCAAGACACGATCCAGCTCACAGCGGAGGTCACCGGCGTGGAATTCCACCCTGTCATGGAGCATGTCTTTGCGACGAGCGACCAGAGAGGGAATGTCTGTCTGCGCGACACGCGCATGGCCTTTGGCCCGCTCTTCCGGCGGACACAGGAGGGTGTCGTGCAAACCGTGTGTACCCCACATATATGACACGCTTCGTAGTGCTCATCAACGAGTAATAGTATAACACTAAGCTCTCGCGGCGCGGCATCCAGCATTTGAGCAATCCCGAGACAAGCAGCATTTCGTTTAATCGCCAGGGTATGTGTGTTGTTTCCTGGCGCACACCTCATTCTCATCGCCAGCACAGGGACGCAGCTTGGCGTTACGATGCTAGTGAGGACCATACAAATAAATATCCATTGAGTATGCTGACTCTGCCAAGAACTACTTCCCCACGATCTACTCACTCAGCGACGCTGACCCCGTCGCGGTCTGCAGTGCGTCCAATCTTCCCGACGGCACGCCCGTCCCGCCTGGCGAGCGGACGTACGCGAATGCATGCACGATGAAGGTGCCCTGCTTCTTCCCGTGTCCATCACCGAGTATGTACTGATCAAACGCAGCACGGCTCCTTCGGCGGGCCTGGTCTCGACACAGACGCGTTGTACGCTGCGGGCTCGGACGACTTCCGCGCATACATCTGGTCGCTCCCGTCGCCTGCCCTCCCTTGCGGCGCAGCGTAGAATTATCCCATACGCCGAGTGGGAGGCCGGCGAGCATGCAGGCGTCACCGGTACGTCCGCTCCCTCGTCCCTCTCTTCCCTTGTCCCCTCTGCACTTACTGACCAGATCTTGTCGCGCAGCCTTCGCAGAGCGCGCCACCGGCCCGCGCTGCATCCCCGCACAGCTGCACACCCCGCGCGCGCGCCTCGGCGGGCACAGCTCGATCGTCAACACGGTGCTCGTGCACCCGCACATGCTCCTCGCGGCGAGCGCGGGCATCGAGGCGGAGGTCGTGCTGCATGGCGCGGTGGACTCGCTGCTCGGGGGCATGAAGCGCACGCCGGCCCGGGTGCGCAAGATCGGCGAGGCGTGGGGGCCCGAGCCGCTCGAGGTGGAGGAGGACGATGAGGGGCAGGAGGGCTCTGAGGATGGGTGGGACGTGGAGAGGGTGGCGGACGACCAGGGGCGTACGATACGGCTGTTTGACGGGTGGGTTCCTTTGACTTGGTCTACCATTTGGCCGACTAATACGCGTTCATAGCCTTCTGCGGGCCGAAGGTAGCATAGATGTGTTTGCGGTGCGGCGGTGGTACACCCATGGGGGCGACGGGGCTGGTGTGGTGGGGATGGATCACGATAGGCAGGGAGATTCCGATTCGGAGGACGATGAGGACAAGTCGTCGGAGTCGGAGGTGGATGAAGATGACGATGTCGACATGGAGGATGTATGACCCCGCGGGCTTAGTCCGAATTTCGGGGGGCTGCTCGTGGGGAACTGGATTCTCGGAATGCTATCGGTGCGCGGGGAACCTATTTTTGGGACTCGCATCAATCACTCTTCGCCGTCTGATTTCCAACACGGACAAGCCCACTCACACCGTACAATTACTAATGCCGACGTCGCATCGAGTCTCGTGAGCAGTGTGGGGCGCGGTCATGACTTTTGACTTGGCCTATCGGTGCGCGTCCTGGCTATTTTTGCGGCGCGCGCTCGATGTTTTTCCGCCCCTTCACATGGATCAATTTGAGCAGGACGACCGACGGGCCGCCAATTTGTTGGTTTATTTCGCTCCTCTGGAGCACGGGCTTGTACCATCTATGGGCTGTAGAGAATTGCTAGTTGCGTGTTCTGTTCCCTCGCTGTTGTCCCCATTTGATCGATTTTCTCAATTCTTTCTTCTGCGACCCACATATCTCCGTGTGCACATGCGCATGTGTTCATGACGGACAGACATTCCGCATTCTGGTTCCTGACATTCTGATGGTATTATTCCTCCATTCCATATTTGGTTTCGGTTCACCTCCACTCCAAGCTCGCCACCGCTCCAACGTCTTCAGGGACGGAATTTGGGTCTTTTCTGTTCTAATCCATGGCTTATCTTGTGCTGGAACCACTGCTGTTGCTCAAGTTGAGCTCAGCACTGTCGACTTGTTCTGTTCTTTTTTTATCACTCAACTTCTTGGGAATTCTCGGGATCAGGATCAGGAAGGTACAAGAAGTGCTTCTTGGCGGGTCTGCATAAAAGGGCTGCCGGTAAATCCCCCAACCCCGCACCCAGCACAATGCGCCTCCCTATTCTGACACTTTTCGGCCTCTTTCCCTACGCTTTAGCTGGAGTTGCGGTTCAAAAACCCGGCTTGACAGTCCCTGCCAGATATCAGAGCAACCGCGCTGCGGCGGAGCAGATTTTCTTGACATCGTATAATGCATACAAGTAAGTCATTTGCCACGCGACTTTCTGCAAGGGCCGATTGCGATACAGGAAATTTGCGTTCGGTCACGATGAACTGCTGCCGATAAGCAAGACTTCCGGAGATGACCTCGGCGGGTGGGGAGCGTCGATAGTAGATGCGATGGTACGTATTCCATTGGCTATCGAGATTCTGAAGCCGAACGTTTCCTCCGATTTTCAGAGCACAATGGTGCGTTTATTGGACTAGTAAGCAATGCCCCGCTCATAGCACTCCATCGCAGCTCGTCATGGGTTTGGATGTAATTTTTCCGTTTCGCATGCCTTCATTGTCCTTATTTTGTATCAGGATTTATTCAACGAGGCGGTCAACTTTTCGAGTCGCATTGATTTCAGTACGATACCGGCAGGAGGCACCATCAGGTACGAGCCAGTGTCTGCACCCCTTTCGACGGCTCAAAATACACCAGTGTCTTTGAAACCACGATTCGGTTCGTGGGTGGGCTGCTGTCAGCCTACGAACTTAGCGGAGAGAAACACCCCATTCTCGTGACCAAAGCGAAACAAGTAGCTGACAAGATGGCGTTTGCCTGGGTTGGAGTAAGAAGTTCAATCCCAATGGATGCACACGTCGTTCAATCTTAAACACAGGACAACGATGTACCCTTCGGCCACATAGATTTCTCCGACAATGCGCCCCAAATTGCAGTAGTGAGTTTTGGATTTTTGGGGGCTTCTAAACCTGCTGATTTGATCCCAAAGACCAATATCGCTGAGGCTGGAACGTTATCTTTGGAATGGTTCACTCTGAGCAAATTCACGGGAAATGCGACATACGCAGATCTGACTGCGAAATCTGTTGAGCACATTGCGAACCTCGTAAGTCATTGCGTTGCCAATTACACCTGTTGATTTACCTTGGAACACCAGGGGACACCTTTGCCAGGTTCATACTCATTCTATACCAGTTCTCGCAATCTCGACTCATTATGCCATAGGTCTTGCTCCGCAACTTATTGACCCTTCTTCCGGTCAATTCGCCGATGCTTACATTGCGAGTAGCTCTTTTGATGACCTTGGCAGTTGCTAACCAGATCTCGTACTTAGACGTGGGGCGGCGGAAGCGATTCGTACTTTGAATACCTTCTCAAATACGCGCGTCTTACAAACACCAACAATAACATCTTCATCGACACTTGGAAGGTAGATTTCCTGAATGCGCTCCCTATCTCTGTATTCTCACCCGTTGTCATTGTAGACAGCCGTCGATTCATCGATCAAGACTTTACTGAAGGTTAGCTGAAACTTTGTTATGTTACTCGTGTCTTATTGTATAGACTTCTACTGTGGGCAACCACGTCTATCTCGCCGACTTGGACGACCAGGGGCTGATACGTCACGTCGGCTCGTATGTGTTTCCATCCCATATTGTGTTCGGTATGACGAGTACACTTCAGACATTTGGCTTGTTTCCACGCCGGAAATTGGCTCCTCGGCAAATGGTGCTTTATCACAACAGAATATTCGCTCATCATTTCCTACAGGCGGAAAGCTCTTGAACAATCAAACAATTATCAACATTGCGTTGGAACTCAACGATGGTTGTTGGGCAAGTTTTCCATTTGAATTATACTCCTTGTTATGTTGAGGAACTACCCAGAATACATACGCGGGTACTGCGTACGTTATCTCCATTCTCAATCGTATAGCTCCGGCGCTGATGAAGTGATATTTCAGTACCGGGATCGGTCCTGAGGGTTTCGCTTCATTTCTTCCGACGGTAATTTTACGGGAGATACCATCACCGCGGACGAGATAGCTTTCTACAACAAGCACGGCTTTTATATCACGGCTTCCGACTACATCCAGCGCCCAGAAGGTAGGGATTGATACCCTCGATCGTTTTCTCTCGTTATAAACCTCTCTTTCAGTTTTGGAGTCAAATTTCTACGCATGGCGCCGTTAGTTCTCATCTGAAACGTAATTCTATCCCGGCTAACCCGTACCCCGAAGTCACTGGCGATACAAAATACCTTGACCGTGCAGCGGCAGCAATCGCATCCTTCAACAAGTTCTTGCCCTCTCCCAACGGCGTTGGATTCGCTTGCCTTAACGATGTGAATAACCCGCAGCTGGGTTCATTGACGACACGGAGAGCTTTTGGTGCGTATCGCTTCGGGCTAAATGCACATGCAATTATTGATACATCTGACTTTAAGGTTTGCCGAGGTGCTGAAGTATCTGTATGTGTATAATATGATTATGTTCTTCTCTGTACTAAATTCGTGTAGGTACCTGACATTCGACGACCCGAAGCATATCAGCTTGGACGATTGTGCGTTGTCCTTCCTTTGGTGATATCGTTCTCACTGTTGACAGATGTGTTCAACACGGAGTGTCATCCGTTGAAGGCACCACCCGCCCCAATCGTACACCGGTTCCGGGACATTGATTCCGCAAAAGCCATTTACAAGCCCATACCACGAGTGGGCCACGCCCTAAAATCAGTCCTATCTAGTTACTTCTATTGGTCTCTCCGAATTTACGGTCATTTGTCCGGGAGAACTAGAATATTTCGTGCTCTAATGGTGCGGAGCCGTTGCTGGGTCATTGTGCTTTAGATCCACAGGGGAAGGATGAGGTACAGCACACAAGATCCGAGCAGAAGCCCCAGGGCGGTACTGGCATAGAACATAAGGGGTTGGCGTTGTCGATCTTCATGCGATTCAAGTTTAAACCGTGGGAACTCGGTGTTCGAAAGTCAGATTTGCCAAGAATCACCAGTCCAGCGACATGGTAACACTACTAACAAGCAACTTATTAACAGATTCAACAATTTACATTCATTCCTTTATCACTTTGGTACTTGGGGACAGACTCCTCTGGTTCAATCGTGGCGCAAGACTTTCGTTCAGACTTATAAACTGCGTCGACCGAACTTTGGTCCAGGCGATGGATGAAGGGTCTCGGGTTCATTAAAAATGGGAATAGCGGGTCGTAGGCGGTGATTGTTTCATACTCATGAACCAGGAATCTGGACCAACTCGAGCTCATTGGAATTTCGGACGAAAGACGACGCCCTCCTCTTGTTATCTCAAGCTGAGCTTATGAAAGAAAGAAAAAAGGAATCGTCTGTTGCCATATCCATCAGGAACGCTGCAAAACAGCCCTGAGCCATTCAATGCTTGCGACGGATACCGGACGGTCTGTCTATCCCAAGCAAATCCGACCCAAATCCAGGCCGTATCGGCAATCATGCAAGAACAATCAGAGATCCAGGTTTGCAGGTTGGTAAGAAAGTGTTGATCAACGGTACACTCACGATGGGATATAAGGGTCGTTCTGTTTCATTCGTTCCATACCTTCTCATCCCAAAAAATCATGCAGTTCATCGCTGTCCTCCTGGCAGCTGCCAGTGTCGCATTCGCTCAGTCGACCGTCCCCACTGTTTCCTCGTACAGTGAAGCTGGTTGCGCCGGCAAAGCGCTCGCTACCTGGTCGGGTGTCCCCGAAAATGCCTTCTGCCAGGCGACACCAGGTGCCATCTCCCTCAGCGTCATTCCGGGAACGAATGCCAAGTGCCAAATCGACCTGTACAGCACATGTAAGAGCATATTCCAGTTAATACAGCTGCGGCCCGCACTGACTGATCCGCCCAGCCAACTGCAATGGCTCCAACGGCGCCAACCTCGGTGAGGTTCCTCTTACCAACTCTTGCTTCACGTGAGTCTGCGGGTGGTATGTCCGTCCGAGTTTAGACACTCACTGTTATCGTCTGCAGCGCGAGTAAAGAGTTTGCGTCCGTCCGCATCCTCTGCATCACCACCGGTTGAAGACTTGTGTAGACACGCCCTTTCCCAAACTGATTCGCCGCCCGTTGGAACTCACTTAATGAAAGAGACTTTTAATAAGCAGTTTCAAGAGTAGCATGAGAAAATCAAAAAGAGGTGACGATGAACACTTTTCGACCCATCCCAGTCTTCCGTGTCGAACCATGTGCACTCTTCCTTTAAATCATCTGTAGGGCTCTAACCCGTAAGACCCGTACTACGGAACGGGTAATTACGGCCGTGGAGCGTATGACCCGTCCCGTAACCGTTCCGTACAGTCTGGGTGGAGGCCCTCCTACGGACGGGTTCCACCCGTATACGGGTTACGGCCGTAGGCTACGGACAACTTGCTCACAGCTCGGGAATTGCGGTCAAATTACCATATATAGCTATTCGGCCTCGACTAACCGCTTCCCGCGTTACGCCTCCAACCCCACATGAGGCGACCGCATCTCTTCCACTCTCCCCCCATTTTCTCCCCCTTTTCCTCGCCATGCCTTCCCTCTCTCCACCGCGTCGTTGACCGGCGCTTCTATGCCCCTATGCCCCGCTTCCCTTTGTCCGTATGCTCTCTCTCTCTTCTCCGGGACCCTCCATCGTCCCTTCCCGGCACCTTACACGGAACACGCCGCCACCTACCCCCCTACAATACATTTCGCACCACACACGTCTTCTGATACCCCACAATCAGACATCATCCTGCTTACTCTCTCCTCACCCCCCCCTTTTCTCGATTTCGACGCGTCACGCAACTGTGACGTAGCGCGTGCCGCGGCGCGCGCGACAGTCACCACAGGTTGTAACCCGCGGCCTCCCTTAAATGGGCGGAGGCTTTCTGGTCCCGAACGACGCGTAGAGATAGACATGTAGCTAACTAGACACATAGGCCATAAATGGCCTGAGATCTAGTATAAATATAATGATTTCATGATAGCTATTGCGAAGCATGCCGAACCAAAGTTTTTGACACTGTCTTGCCTTTTTGGCCCAAAAGTCAAAAGCCACTGTCAAACCTTCGGTTCTTCACCTGGAATCGGTCGTAATATTATAACACATCGCCATACAAGGACCTGTGGCGCTGATGTCTGATGGTCACCCGTTGAAACCCGTACACGGACGTATACGGGTGAAAAGTTTGCTCAAGTGCTGTACGGACGGACCCGTAGCCGTAGCCACGGCCCGTGAACCCAGTCGGCTACGGTAACGGGTTAGAGCCCTAATCATCCGAGTCAATGCCACCGTCGTCGGGTAAAATGACATACACGTAGACTCGCAAGCCAGTCGACGTCCACTCGGTTACAAGACAAAGCGGGTGGGAACGGCAACGGATTAGGATAGAGGAACAAACAGCTACAACATCGGAGCAAATATGATGGGACGTCAAACAACAGGTAACCTTGTGGACGGACTGGGCCCGCATGTCGCCTGTTTCAGTGATGGATTTTCCGCCCCGCCATTTCAGGCCCTCGACTTAGAAACAACGCGCTGAATATCTTACAAATAGTCTCAAAGTACCTTAGGCAAAGATGGATACTTTGGATTCTCTATCCATTGACAACAACATGTTTTTTTGGATGGCATAAAAATGAAGGGGGTGTCAATGGATAGAGAATGAAAAGTTATCCATCTTTGCCTCAGACGCCCCCTGGCTCTGCTGCGTAGTTTGTGAGTTGCAAAAATGTTGTTTCCATTTTATTTCTAAGTCAAGCGTCTGAAATGGCGGAGAGATCTGCCATCTGCCAAACAGGCGACACGGGGGCCCAGCCTGTCCCGGTGAATGCCTGAGTTTACGATGGCATCAATTTCACCGGGCCGGGCTGGGTTTCACGAGCCTAACATACACGCGATGCTTTTAAGGCTTGGCCAAGGGTGGAACTTCGCCAAGGCCTTGGGTTTTAAGGCCTTGGGGCGATCACTGCTATGTCTGAATTCACATGTGCCATGGGGCGGCCAGTTCGGAACACGCGTGACACCCGTGTGGCGGTAAATGACGGCATCGCATTTCAACTTGTTTGGCTTGCTTTTGCGCATACACGCTCTTGCCTAGTCGCTTCTGGTTTCTGGCCCGATTTCACCAGTAACACAGATATGACCCTCAAACTGCTTGGGCTCCACATCACCCGCCGCCCAGCTAACTTTGAGTTTTGTACCGATTCTAGCGGACTCGCCTGGGTTTTCCGGCCTCAACGTGGACTTTCTTGCAGATGAATCGATCCTTTCCCACGTCCTGGGTGTCCTGTGCCGTGCTCTCAAACTGCAGATGGCGTCCATGTCCATGTCCGCGAGGATGTTCGATGAGAAAGTAGAGATGATACCGGTATACGGATTGAGGCCTTGAGGAAGTGCAGCGGGCGGTCGTGATCTAGTACGTGCCCCGGACTCTTTGATTATTATACTATCGTCTAATTCCACTTTTCAGGCTGCACAATCCCCACAGCATATCGCCGTTCTACGTCTATTCCTCACTCATATCCTCGAGTGTTCTTATACGGCGTCCTCGGCCGCTTCATTTCGCGCAGGGACCACATGGACGTGCGCTTTGATGTCATCCTGGACCTCGCGAGCGCGCCGACAGCCATGCGTTCGCGTTTGTGCGCGCTTGGGCTGGTGCGGATGGGATCGACAAATTGTCTACGCGTTCGTTTACATAGATCTCGCGACTGATGCGGCTAAACCCCGACTCCATCTTGATTCCTTCCGGACAATATCCTCGGGCGCATGCACGATGCATGTTATTTCCCCGCTCCTGTCTTAGTCTAGCGAAAAAAGCTCAGAAGATACGTCCGGGACCGGCACAGACCAACATACACGCATGCACGCACCACCTTGGATTCTTTAGACGCAGAGTAATTAGTACAAGACGTCTCATTCCCTATGAGTATTATGCATACGGATGAGCCACAATTCCCAAGCAGTGCCGCGCGGACGCGGGACAGTAATTCAAGACGTGTTATTCTCCATGAATATTATACTAGCACATGTACTATCCGGGAAGGCTACATCGTATATAAGGCGAGGGGGATATCAGCGGAATTCGCTTCGGTAAACAGTTTAGTATCGAGGTTATATATTGTGATGACCGAAAGAAACACGGGGAGCGAGGGAAACGGCGACATAGTGGGATGGGAGATGACTGTAGAGGAGAAGGAATGACCCAGAGAGGGAGATGGTATTCTGGGTCGTCGCGCTGGCAGGCTGCTCGCATGACTTCCGAAAGAGTTTGCTGCTCGTGGGTAAGAGACGTCGTGCCGCCTGTACACGGGCGCATTTTGCATCTGGAAGGCTGCGAGGGAAAGGGGCGGTGAGCACACGAGAATTTGAGTGACACGAGAAAGTTCTCGTCAAGGCTTGCCCGAAGGACGCGTACGGTGGTCAGGGCACTGAAGTACAAGAGCTCTTCGCTGATCTCATCGTCGTCGTCCGAGTCCTCACCACCCTCCTCGGCCTTTTTCGGATTTTTCTCGGAGATGCGCACCCTGGCGAGTGTGTGAGCGAAACGTTCATCCGGAAATCCTCCTCGACCGCACCTCATTGGCAAGAATTTCAAGGTAAGCCGAGTCCTCGTCCCACACGTCCTTTGTGCCGTACGTTGGTTAGACTCTTCGGGGATGTATGGAAAGCGCTCTTACCATCGTCCTCGTTCATATTCAGAGTCTTCCCGTCGACGAGGGTCGTCGTCGTCGTCGTTACCCTCCAGTTCCTCGAGGGCCTTGCGTGCTGCGAGTCGCGACTCGTCAGCGCATCTATACTACCCAAAGAAAACCCCACGCACCTGCAAGGCAGATCTCTGAAGATCTTGAGCACCGCCGCCAGCGATCCCCGCCAGCCGTCATTCAGGCTCTCCGGCACCGCACCGGGCGCTAGCTCGAGCAACGCACACCGGCCCATGATCGACAACTTCTTGTCGTGCACGCGCGGCATGTTGTGGTCGTTGATCACGGCAAACCACGAGTCGGAGACTTGCGCGCGAACCCGACCTGCGTGGTCTCCATGATGTGCAGCGCGGCGGGGTTAGTAGTAGGACTACGCTGATGAGGACCTCGAGGTTGGCAAGGCGGAGCGCGGCGGTCTCGGGCTTGTCAAGCTGGCTGAGGGCAGTGACGATGATCGGCTGAAGTAGCTGCGAGGATAGGCGGTCAGAAAGACAAGGATGATGAAGTGCGTTGATGCTGCTGCGCAAGTTGAGGAGAAGCTTGCATCCGTTCACGCGGTCGTTGTCGCCTAGCTGCTCGCTCGTGATGCTCGTCTGGTGGATGGCGAGCAGCATGCGCTGGTAGTCCAGGCGCGTTTTAACAACGTCGCTCCCTGGGCCCATAGGAGACGAAGTTGTCTAAGGACGGGAACATCTCTGCGGTATGCATTGGTCAAAGGAGCGAACGTACCATCGAGGAAATCCGCCGCATCCAGCTTGAAGAGGCTTGAAGAGGTTGTACGTGAGCTCGAAGACGGGTCACATATTCGGCGAGAGCGTGCGCAGCTTGAACATCAGGCTGT
>JARKIC010002836.1:0-45759 GCA_029378375.1 Mycena olivaceomarginata | reverse complement strand
TCTCTTATCCTTGGACCCCCTTGAACCGAAATGTCGAATAAGCAAGCAAAAGAAGTCACAGCGTCACCCCCTCCCCCTGTAGGCTTTCGACTCGGATTTGATCGGAAAAGTACAGTATGAGCTGAGTATATGAGCGAGTTGTTCCGCCTATGACAAGTGTGAGAATGATATTACGGTGGCAACAACCTTCCTTTCACTTCCACCACGACTATCCACGGTCTCGCAATCTTAAATTTCATTTCACCACTAGAAAAAGCTAGGCAAGCCGACCCATGACAAGAAACTAGCATCCCACGGTATCTGTACAAGCAGCTTGACTGGCAGTGGCGATCTCTTTGGCTTCTGCTGTATGTTGATTCTGGCTTCATACTGTGCTTGAAGGCTCAAATATGCAACAAGTCTCTCAAGGAACTACTATTGACTAGACATGCTCCTTTCTCTCCGAGAGCCTGCCTGCCCCCCTCTCTTCTTAGCCGCATCCGCGTTTCGAGGATTGGGGGTTTGTTTCGTTCCTGCTTCTAGTCAAGACATACTGTAGTATTTCGTTCAATTCGTATAGTCACGTGTCACACAGCCAAAAATCTACGAAAATATTCGTAAGTCACTTAGACTCGCAGGCCAGTCGACGTCCACTCAGTTACAGACACGGCGGGCGGGACAGATTTGGATAAAGAGCAAATAGATACAATATCAGAACAAACAGTGATGGAAACGACAACAAAAGGGTAACCTCGTGGACGGACTGGGCCGGCACGTCGCATGTTTCAGTGACGAGTGTTTCCCCCGCCATTTGAGAGGTCGGGACTTAGAAAAAAAGCGTCGAAAACCTTCAGAAAAAGTGCTCAAAGTGTCCTAATCAAAGTTGGGTTATTTTCGATTCTCTATCGATTGAGCCTAAGTTGTGTTTTGACCGAAAAATCATATATTTTGTGGTATTGAGCCCAGCGGGGGGATGGACTATGATATCTAAGATGTATCCGTCACCGAACGGCTCTTCTTGCGCTCAAAGTCTTGCGGAATTCATGAATACTCAATGGTGTTTCCAAATCGGGCTTGATATGTGGCTGTCCACGTCCATCACTTTGAGCAAAAAGCGAGCGAAACAGTGCGATCTCAGTGTACGGTATACAATTAAAATACATAAAGGGTATCTAGGCCTCGTCTTCGTCCGAATCCGACTCATCCTCATCCTCATCTAGGTACCACTCGGGGACATCATCCATGTCCAGCTCCACATCACCCTCGTCGAAGCGCGTTAATGTTGGGGATTCCGCAAACAGGTCCTCGTCCTCCTCTACAGGCTCGGGGTCGTCGTCTTCAGGCTCGTCGTCGCTGTCATCAGGAGCTACAAGAGGTGGAAGATCCGAGTCGGCGATGTCAGATTCCGCAGAGGCATTGGTGGAAGTAACGGTGGCGGTCATGACAGACGTGGACACAGCGTCGCCAGACACGTTTATGAGGGGCAGGAGGTCGGAAATGGGTGCTAAACCACGGCGCTCGCGCATGATCTCGAACTGCTGATTAAATTCGCTGAGGGGTGTTGTTGAGCTGCCGTGGGTCAAGGTGGCCATGCCGACAGACAGGACATCGGGAGCGGGCTTCTCGTCGTCATCCAGAACGCGACCCTCCTTCTCCACGTACACCTCGTGTTCGGCAAGGCTATCCATCAGCGCGTCGATATCTTCCTCAAGGTCGGGAGTTGCATGTTTTGAGCCCTGGCGCGCGCCGAGGTCGATGTTAATTTTTGTAGCTAATTGCCGTAAGATGTCGACGCAGGGGGATATGAGGGACAGCCAGTCCCATGAATGGCCGGCGCCGTCTGCTTTATATATTTTCTGAAGCATGTTAGAATATATTTAAGCCGTAATTCAAAGACGCACCTTGATCCAGAAATTGAGATGTTCTTGAACAAGATCAATCTCGACGAATGATTTCACCTTGCCCTGGGGATTCGCTAGCCAGTTTTGAAGAACAATATATCTACATAGTGTCGGCTCGTCAGTAAGAACGACCACGAAATAAAGTCGAGACTCACCGAAGCTCCTTCGTCCAAACACAGATCAAGTTGTGCAGCAAATGAAGCATCTCATGTGCATATTTTGTGCGCCCGTTGCCCCGATAGCAAAAGGCCCACATCCGCAGGATAACGAGAACACGTCCGGAGTCGCCGGCCTTGATTGCATCGGCAAACTCCCGGGTCAGCAACGCGTCGCGTAGAAAGAGAATGCCGTTCTCCAGAACCATGTCACCCTTGCCGATGTGGGGCAGATTCGATGTGGAAGGCTCACCCGCCGTTCCCGACTTCTTCGCCGCCTTCGCCTCTGCATCCCTCTTCCGCTCCTCCGGAATCCGGCGCTCCCGAAGCTCCTGTACACGATCAGCATCCGCATAGGTGCTGTAAATTTTCTTGGCGTAGGTGACGAGAGTGTCGTAGGACGTGATGGACTCGGCGCACGCCACGAGCGAGTCCTTTCCAGAGACCAGGAGCAAGCAATGAAGGACGCGCGCATACAGCGATACCATGATCAGATCGCGGCAGGTACGGAAAGGTGGGAGCGAGGTGAGGGTGATGGGGAGTCGGTCGAGAACAGTATTGTGAAAACCGAGGCTTCCGGGGCTGCGAAAGGTGGGCTTGCCAAAGTGTGTCTCGAGAACGCCATGGCAGTCTGCAATCTTCGCATGGAATAGGCCGGGGACTGGTACAATGTGTCGCCAAGAGTTAGCTCCGCTCTCATGTCCGAGACGGGCATTCAAAATAGAACGCTGGCGCGCAACAGTCAGCTGGTCGCCCGCGATGAGCTGGATGTACTTTGCGTAATCGGGGTCGTTGCTCTTAAAGCCCAGCACCCGCATAATTTCCTCGATGACCTCGACGTTGCCCGTGGTCGAGCTCTGGTCGATTTCCATCGAGGGTAGAGGATGAAGAGGAGTTTGGTGAACGTCGATAATATCGGCACTCACGGGCTGCGACACATCCAGGTCCTCCTTCCATTTCTGGAAACCCCCTCCGCCATGCAAAACAATGATGCGCAGAATAGTGTGGACCATGTTTTCGATAAAAAACTCAGTCTCTGCAGGATTGAGACTGATGTCGTCTATGGTGAGTGGCCGGGCAGCGAGGATGGACTTGTCGAGCTCAGATGTGAGTAGGTGCTCGAGCTTTGCGTTATGAAGTGGTATCAGTGTCGCGCAGGTGCCGTTCTCTTGCGCACCTGAAAATCACTGTGAGTAAAAATTCATTTATCGAATTCCAATGAACTCACTCTTGCGTCCGAGAATTTGCTCGGCTATCCGGTTCATCAAGTTCACGTTGTCGTAGACGATAAGAGCCGAGCGGGACGCTGCCAGATTCCGTGTTGTCTCCATGCACGCATCGCGCAGGAAGCTGAGCAGCCCAGGGCTGCGAACGCGCCGCTTGCGCTTTTTCTTAGATTTCTTCTTGGGCTTGTTGCTTTTGCCCTTGTTCTTCTTTCGCTTCCTGGGCCCGTCTAGGGCAGGCAGGTCATCGCCAGACCCATCTTCCGATGTGTCCATGTTGTCGTCGACAAGTGGTTCCTACAGTGGATGAGCGGAAGTAAGAATAGTACGTGGGAAACACTTGCCGCCGTATTCGCTTCTGTTGCTTCTTCCACAGCTACACCGCTGGGCTTCGGAGTTGACCTTGAAATAATGCTTGTGTATCCCATCGAAAAGCCGTACAGACTCAGAACGGAGTAATGCTGGCGCTGACCACCCGTGGCAGCAAGGTATGTACCCGTTACAGCCTGCGGATAATTGTTCTTTTGACTTCGAGCACGAAGTAAAGTTAGCGCGGGCCGTTCCATTCATCTGTTGAGCATTAATTTCGAGGCTCGCCAGAATGGAATGGAACTCACAATCTCTTTCTTCCGTAAGAACGCGGTGGTCGCCTGGTTCAATTGACGAGTGGTAGTTGAGAAAGCATCGAAAATTGCAAACGCGAAGGGGGCCATTGCACGAAGGGTATTGGTAAGCTGGGCGAGGTTGAAACCGAGGAAGAACTGCTCGTTGACAATTTTCTTAGCCTTGCTAAGTATTCCCGAGTTCGTAATCAACCCCGCCTCTGTGTACACCTTCTTCGCAACATGCTGTTTTGCCCAGTTGTCAATGAACGCCCGCGTCGAGGCGTTGTACTTGGACGTGGTCCAGTACTTGAAAATGCGCTCCACGAGAGGTCGCTGAAGGAAGAAGCCTGACCAGCGCCAGTCCGTGTCGAATTTATTTTCCGGGTTGAAGACATAGTCCATAAAGTCTGCAACAGACGCATTCTGGGTCTGCATCTCTTTGAGAAACTTGTCGAACATGGCAGTGCGGGCTGCCTGTCGTGCTAATTCCTCTGTCTCTGACTGCACCCGTTCAGCCTCAAGTCCAGCTTCCTGTCGAGTGTCTCAGCTGGAAGGCAATACACAGTAAAGTCTAGTTCCGTACCTTCTGGGCCCTTATAGCCGCAAGTGTCTCCATCCGTTTCGACTGCGCACGCTGAGTTAAAATCTGCTTCTCTCTGCGTGGTGTCCACATAATATCATCGCTTGTTACGTGCTCCTCCGGGTCCTGGACAATCACTCGCGGCGATTCCATGGGTGGTTCGGACAATCTGCGCAGGGGCGACTCGGACTCGGACGGCGGAGCGCGATGGATGCGTCGGCCGCGCTGCCAGGGACTCGAAGGAGGAGGAGAGACTGCATCGACTGCGGCACGAAGAAATGAGAGAAGTGCTGGTAGGCGAGGGATAGGGGTCTGCATTTCGGATTCAGAGTTACTGCCAGAGTCGGGTTCGGGTGGGTCTGAGGGAGGGAGTGTGGATTCGGCATTGTATGAGGTAGGATTGTCGGGTTCGTCAGGTTCAGCAGGATCCGAACTAAGAACTGTGTAGCGGTTCGCAGGTCGGTGGTAGCGTAGGGGCATTGGGGAGAGGCTTGATTTGGAAATTCCCCTCTCTCTCTTTATACTCACTCCGTCTTTTTTCACATTTCAGGAAACTGCTCCATTCCTCGGTAAATCTTTGCGCTATGGCTACGATTTTCACCGACAATTTTACAGTCAATGGCACCCCCTAAAATTCGAAAATACGGCAAGACTCCGAAAGTCCGACGCGCTCCCCGAGCTGCCGCAAAAATTACTCCTGAGCAACTGGAGGAGATTCGGAAGGAACTTGAGCTATTACCCGGCTTGATACGCACCCACTACACAAAATGGACGAACGGCGCAAAGGATTTCCAGGTTGAGTGCATGGGCGCACAAAAGTTGGGCAAAGATGTGCTCCTACATGCCTCCACTGGTGCGGGCAAGACTGGAATCGCAGCTGGCCCACACCTACTTCCTTCAAGTAAGGGGAAGGTCACCCTAATGGTATCGCCGCTCCTGTCTCTTCACGATGAGCAGGTAACGGCAATTCACTCAAATTCTTGTCGATCTTCTGATAAAATATATCCAAGGTCTCCACCTTTCAGACTGAATTTGGGTTGAAATCGACTGCAATTAACAGCGCTAACGGTGGCTGCACGAAGGAAATCATGGAGGTACAAATTTTAATGACCACTGCACTCGCAATTTTAATCTTCCGAGCAGAAAGTGGTCGCAGGGGAATGGCAGATCGTAATGCTTTCCCCTGAGATGCTCCTCTCGCGCCGCTTTATCGATGGGGTACTCCGTAAGACTGCTTTCGGATCTCGCTGTCTATCGGTTTTCATCGACGAGGCCCACTGCATTTCTCATTGGGGTGCTTCCTTTCGCAAAAAATATGCTTCAATCGGAATCATTCGTGCTTTCCTCCCTCGTACCACCCCTATTATTGCTGTCACTGCGACCTTGACACCGCGGGTTCACCAAGACTTGATTGTCAAGCTTCAATTCGATCCCAAGAACTACATATTTTGTAACATTGGCAATGATCGGCCTAATGTATCGCAAATCATTCGCTCTATGGAACACCCTGCCAACTCTTACAGGGACGTTGATTTCATGGTGGATCCCGAGGCCGAACCCAAAGATATTAAACTCTCATTTCTATATTCCGACGACATCGCAGATGGCGGTAAACTGGTGGATCATTTAAATGGGCGAGTTAATCCTGCCTATCGGAGCCGCGGGTTAGTGCGACCGTACAACGCTGGGATGTCCCGCGAGTATCGTGCGCATGTAATGGCGCTTTTCAAGGCCGGAATCATTCGGATTCTCGTCTGCACTGACGCCGCTGGAATGGTTAATTCACATTTGCCGCAACAATTTTTATTATTGATACATCCTTTGCGCAGGGATGTGACATACCTAACATCGAGCTCGTTGTTCAGTGGAAGCTACCAAATAACCTGTCGTCATGGATTCAGCGCGCCGGACGTGCCGCTCGTGGTCCTGGCATGCAGGGTATGGCGGTAATGCTGGTACAAAAATCTGCATTTGAGGTGTCAACGGCTGCAGATAATCCCGACAATCCTGCGCCGTCTAGTGCACCTCCGATTCGAGGGCGTGGCCGCGGACGTGGCAGAGGGACTGGGGGACGTGGTGGAAGCGGTAGACGCGGAGGGAAAAATCAGGGGAAGGATTACGCTGAAAGTCACGGCCAAAAGCGGGGTTGGTATAAGGGTGTCAACGATGGCATTAAGGCACTGGAAGACTCGGACACCGAAATCCCCGCAGACGCGCCTGCGGAAGGGCTTTATGCGGTGGTACAAGCGACCATCTGCCGCCGAGTAATCTTGTCCCGCATCTTCAAGAATTCTGCGCCAAGTACGGGATAACAATTTTTTTAATTCCTTCTGTTCGCTAATTGCATTTCCAGCTGTGCTGAAGGAAGCTTGCTGCGACATTTGCAACTCGACACTCTTTGATCATGTCCGGCCTAGCAAGCCAGTCCGAGCCGTCAGACAGAAGGGTATTCGAAAAGGGCCGCCGGTGGATTCAGTGCGCCAGTCCCTATTTAAGTGGCGGCGCGAAGTCAAGAAAATGGACTACCCGAATTCTATCTTTGCGGCTCATGCCATTCTCGACGACGCGACGTGCGAGCTCCTGTCATCCATTGGTCCGGTCGACGACATCGTAACGTTGGAGCAATTGCTCAAATCGAGTTGGTCGCGTTGGGACGAGCTCAGCAATCGACTGTATGTATACATGCATGGCCTCGAAATTCCTCCTTTACCGCCCCCACCCACTCGCAAAAAAACCTCCTCAGTAGCACTGCAACCCTCCACCTCATCCATTCCACGATCTGCTCCAGCGGTGCCTCACATCGGGCAGCCGTCACATAATACAGCCGCCACCGCGAAACGAAAACATGCCGAGCACAGTACCTGTTTCGATGATTCTGCACCTCCGACGCAACGTTCGCGCACTGAACAGATTCCGCAAACACCCCAGATGCCTCGTCCAGCCCCCAGACCCGCGTACCAAGGTTTTGCCTCGCAGCCGCCGCTGCCACGGCTTCCATCCACCTCTTTGTCATACTCCTATCCCTTGCATTCGTCGCCATCCTCGTTCGCCACACCGCCGCGCTTACCCGCAACCCCTGCGCTCAATCTTCATGGTTACTCCCACCTGAGTCCCTACCCAGCTCAGTCAGCATACCCTTATCCCAATTACGACTACTACCCCTATCCCCCTGCTACCCAAATGTCCCCGATACCCGATCCTTCTCCATTTGCCTCAAATATTTCCTCTAACCCATATTTCCATCTCATTGCACCTTCCACTGCACCACCCAGCACTCATGCCACGCCTGCGCCTCAGATGCCGCCTCCATCAGCGAGGCCATCACAGCCACATCGCGAGCCGGATTTGGAAGGACCCGATAATTCACGTTAATACTCTTCCACATTCGAGCGGACACATGTTTTTTGAGCGCGAAAACACATATTTATCATATATACACGTCGTAGTACATCCAGTAGCATAAAATATATATTTTTTCGCCCGGAAAACAACTTTGGCTCATTCGATAGAGAATCCAAAATAACTCATCTTTCATTATGGGACCTTGGGACGGATTTCTAGACATTTTCGATGTATTTCTACGAAGTCCCGACCTCTCATTTGGCGGGGGAAATCCTCATCACTAAACCATGCGACGGGGGAGCCCAGCCGGTACCGGTAGTTGTCGAGTTCTACGATGGCATCATTTTTCACCGGGCCGGCTGGTCCACGAGCCTATAGGTCACTGTGTCCCAGAGCCAATTTTGACCTTAACCGAGCTAGCGGAACTTAGCCGAGCGCTACCGGCGGATCAAATTGCCTAAACAGGCTCGACTACGAAAGGGTCCGGTTGTCACACCGAAAAAAGCCAAAAAATGCCTTACAAATTCAACAAAATACTACAGTACATGGCTTTTGACACAGGCGATTGAAATGCAGCCAACGTCCCGCAGTGACGCCTTCCTCTCATTCCCCATTGGCAGCGCCTGGAATGCGTGACTGCCGAGTGATGTTACCGGCTGTATCTATCTCTTTCGCATATGACCCAAGAGACTATATTTAACTTGATCTATAATAAGATGGACCTCTGCAGGACTTTGCACTAAACCTTCCGCGCCCGGAAAAGGTATCTTCTAGAACGCTCGTTTCTTCGCCAATCCGACAATCGGCCTGCTTGCCCAATCTCTCGCGCGAAGTCTCTGTTTATATCTATCTGCCTATCAACCGGTGAACTTCGGCAACACTTTGCGCAAGGGTTTCGCTAGAATGTTTCGGCGACGTGTGAGCGTTGTACATGAATTTATCTCCAACTCATATATTTGTTATCCCGTACCCCTGTCTATCAGTTCCGTCGTCGGCATGCCGCAATGCTCGCTAAACGTTCTGCTCCAAGCTGCCATTGTTCCAAACGCGGGTCTCAAACACTGGCGTGCCGCATCTTCGCCGCCAAGGGCAGGTAAACACTAACCTATTTTCATTTTACGAGCAGAATATAACACTTCCCCGAGTAGCTTCGAGATAGCTAGTACCTTCATGGATTCAGCGCCACCACGGATCGCCGCCTTTTTGCAGCCGCGAAATGCACAGCGGCCTGCGGCCTGCGCAAACCTGTTGAGCATTTTGAAGGTCCAGACACGTGAATGTTGAGTTGACCTCAGCCTGCCATATGAGCTCACTGCCCTAAATCCATCCATGTTCGCCGGTGAGAGGAATTACTTCCGCTGTTCTTCCGTCGGCCTGGGACGGCAATAGCAGTGAACTGTCCAAAATCAAATAGTTTCCTCAGTTAACAACGTAGGTTGCTCTCTCTCACGTGGAGCTGGATGCCATCGCATGAGGAATTCAATGCTATATCGCCATCTGCTGCTTCCATGCCGATTGATATTGAGTACGTGAACCGGCCGCTAAATATATTTGGAGGTGTGAAACGTCTTTTTCTCCTTATCTTTTGGGAGGCTCTCAGACATGGAATGCGAATGAGAGCCGCGCGCTAGTGAGCGAAAAAAGTGGTTTACACTGTTTACGCCTACTTGGTTGCTGTTTGAGATCCACAATTGCAGGTTTAAGTAGGTCGACTGCGGTGAAAACAGCTAAAATGGAGGACCGGTGATCCAGCCACCATCCATTCCGCTCCACATGGTCATCCTGCCGCTTACCTTACGCCTTAGTCACTATCATTCAAAGAAAGACATTGTTGAACCACATGTGCGCACCTCTGAGTTGTGCATCCGTTCAGGTTATCTATAATGGCGAATCTCGTTATCACCTCCTCTTAATGCGTCCGCTCGTTGGTCATTCAATGTGAGGGTGAATTCTCTGTTTGACCTCCAATCAAAGATAGAGGGACGACTCACGAGCGGCAAAGATAGACGGACAGCTGCCGAGCGGCAGGCGCTTCTGAACTCTTGCGCATCCTCCGGTCGTCCGGTCGATGCAAAAGATTGGACGGCGAGAGGTATGGCCGTCAGTTGATCGGACAGCGAGGCCGATTCTGCAAACGGCATTGAACGGCCAGAGATGCACATGCCAAACGCAGAGACAGTGACTCTCGCACACTGACACCGGGATAGGCGGATCCTTGGTCGCCGGATCTAGTGATGCCGCGAGGTAGATCGAGGGAGGTCGAGGTGATGGCCCATCAAAACTCGGTTCAGCTCGAGGCACCTTGAGCTGATTCGAGATCTTCCCTAAATGGAAATTCAGTGTCCTACGGCTGAATGACTCCTGAACGAGGATCTTGAAGTCAAACCATGGATCAGGTTGGGTGATAAGGACATAAACAATGTTTTTAGACGGTTTTTTCGGCCACAGAGAATTTTTGAGGTCGTGGAGGGAAACCGAGACCTGCCGTCATCTACGTCATCTGCCTACCGTGAAAGGAAATTTGTTTTGATGGTGCTCGGAGCTGGCTCGAGCCAAGGTGAGTTCCCATCAGCTCGAGGTGCCGTATATAGTAACAGTCCGAGGTGAGGCGGTAATCAGCTCAAGCTACCTCCACCTCGCGGCATCACTAGCCGGATCCACAGCGTGTGGTTGCACTGACCCCGGAACAAACTGTTACTGTCTCCGAATGGAAACCACAAAGTCAATCAACGTTCCTACTGGCGGTTCTCCCAGTCTCTCCCACGTTATACATGAAGAAGCCCATTCTCTTATCTGTTCCTCCGGATACCGTTCCACTGAATCGTTTTGACTCGCGCATCCAGGGCGATCAGGAAGGGAAGAGCGGGGAAGTCGCACGATGGTTCGTTAATTTATGTCAGGATCAGTGACACATTAGCCCTTTGTGTAAGCCATCCAACATCGTGTAACTCTGCTCGTTTAAACTACCTTCTGGCACATCTGATTCATTTTCGCCAGGCCCGTATCATGTATACGTAACGACACGCGAAAATCAAGTATAGCTCAGTTATATATACCTCAATTGAATATGTTATGGCGTTCACATGCTCCCTAAGCTTGTTCAACGCAAAAACGGGGTGAGGATGCGTTTTATGTTCGCCATTAAACTGAAGCACTAGAAAAGTTAGGACACCACGGCTTAATTGATGTTCTAGGGAATAGGTCAACTGTAAACACCCGTACTGTACAGACCGTCCTGCCCCGGAAGACGAGAGCGCGATGACTTGGGCTTACCACACATGCCATTGCCTCAGGTGATTGAATGCTATAGCGGCTGGTTCGGCAAAATCACGCAATGAAGGAACAGTTAACTGAACACAAGGAAACGTCGGAAGAGATCCTTTGGATCCGAAACTGCCGTGACCGACAATTCCCGAGGATAACCCCTTTGTTGTCCCTGGGTGAACCGTCTTGTGACAAGGTCGGAGATGCGAGTGACCGGGTGTACCATTGTTGACAGCTATGCGGCGACCACAAGATCTCGGAGACGGATATTGAACCCGGTGTGCGTATGTTCTCGTCTATTTTCGAAAGTTTGAATGAACCAATTAGACCGTTCCGAAGAGGTATATAAGGCGATTTTAAGAATCTTTCATCCTCCAGTCATTGTTGGTTTCGCCCCAGTATCGTATTCGGTGTGCTCAATGTTCATCACATCGCCCGTGTTCGTTGCCGCTGCAGCCCTCGTGCTCGCCGTTCAAGGGGCACCCACAGTCGCCAACCCACCGCCCGTCCCAATCGTCGCCAATGCCGCTGCCATCGCCTCAGGACTGAAGATGGAGGCCAGCTCGAACGACAAGTTCAAAAAGCTGTTGACCGACAGCAGCGGGAACCTCTTGACCGGTGACGCCCTCCGCCAGCTCACCGTGTTCGATTTCAACAACCAGGCGCCCGCCGCCGGCGCCCAAGGCGGCTCCATCCTTCTCGCGACCGTGGACAACTTCCCAATCCTCCAGGACCTCGCTCGTTGAGCCCTGTGGCCTCAACATCCCCCATCTCCACCCGCGCGCGAACGAGCTGTTCACCGTGATTGACGGCATCCTGGACACGAGGTTCGTGCAGGAGAACGGGTTCAACGCCGAGGTCGAGACGCAGCTGGGGAAGTACCAGGCGACGGTGTTCCCGATGGGCAGCATCCACTACCAGCAGAACCCGACGTGCTCAAACGCCACGTTCGTCGCGTCCCTGAACAGCGAGGACCCCGGCCGTAGCGATATTGCCACCACCTTCTGGATGCTCCCATCGGACGTTGTGGACGCGGCGTTGGGATTCCCGGAAACGATTGGCGCCGGTAATATCGCCGCTTGGAAGTCCCATCTCCCGGTGAATTTGGCTGCGGGAGTCGAGAGCTGTCTGCAGGCGTGCGGGTTGTCGCAGTAATGCAAGTTTTTTTACTCGCTGTCGATCATTCAGTATCGTTGACAATCCTTCATAGCGGTCCCACTTTCCTGTCAATTTCACCGCGAGAGAGAAGTGTTGGAGAGAAGTGTTGCTTGTTAGCGTGTGGGTTTCCGTTCAAATGATGTCGTAACGTATGGGAGTAGTGGTTTATCTGGGAGCGTTTTCTGTCCCTGGTTTTAAATGTGGGATTTCGGCTGATTCACCGGGGGACGAATCGCGCCTTGCAGGAACTGACTCAAGTCAATCTGCCGGGCAACATCAGAGTGACAGCAAAATTGAATCGCTATCGTCGATATTTCGGGTTTACATGTGAGATTCTTGTGGTATTTTGAAATCCGCATGACTAGAATACATCGGGACCGATAAAATTAGAACCCATTGAACGATAACGGTTCAACGGACCGGAACAAAGACCCAGGTGAAGGAAGTCGATGCTGACATTACAACGGCACCATTCCGCTTTCGTCATGGGAACGCAGCTCCGGACTTGGGCAGCACGCCCGTGAAGTGGCCATGAACGAAGGTGGAGACTCTGCTAGGTGTTGGAACGCTCATGGGAAGAGCGATAAGGGAAATACCATTCTGAACGGCACGAGGGATGATCAGAAACGCAGTGCCGCCCGAACCATAACGGAAGGGAGCAATCGAAGGCTGAAGGTCCAGCATAAACATCGGGAGCAAATGTGCACGTGCGAGTGAGAAAAGAACAGGCTATACTTCCATGGGATAGCGGAAACGATCAGCCGGAGATTAAACAGAGGTTTTTTTTTTCCGCGATACAGTATTCGACTTAAATTGTGTGGGATCACACCAGAGAAGTGGATGAAGGTCAGGACCTGTAGGGATGTGCTGTGCGGTGAAGATAGTCAATAGTCAAGCTCGATCAATGCTATACGCCCAGTGGTTCGAGCTTAATTGTGATAGGTAGCGCGAGAATTGACGTAGCAGTGTGACATGGTGGAAAGTAGCCGTCGGTATGAGAGTAGGTAGAAAATATGGCGCAACTTGAACTGAACATGAACAAGACCCTGGAAGACCCGGCCTCCTAAGCGCGAATGGAACAGAATGCCAGAACAGAGGGAGATGATTGTAGGGCGAAAGGAGACAGTTCTGCCGGACATGGATAAATTTTGAATGACCGTATGCTTCGAAGACTCGGATATTCGGCAGCGGAAGCTGAGCGTCAGAGTGTGCATGCCGAATGGCAGGGGCAGGCGTGTGGCATGTGGCACGAGTCACGCAACGGCGCTTGACTATGCACAAAAGTGCCGAGTGGATAGAGGAGCCGGGGCAGTGGCAGGTATCACAGGATGGGACGAGGGGGGTTAAAACAGAAAATTCCAGGAGAAAAGACGCTTGGAACGCAGCATGCCACGGTTCGTCTCAGAATCGCGTGAGGGCGCTCATTTGAAAATTGCTGAGAACTGTCGTCGACTGAGTGTTGATAAGTGTGCGAAGAGGAAGCGCGGAAGGCATTCTGCACTGAGGAGGGAAGGGCCTTTGATTTTTGTCGACGAGTGTGGAAGGAAGATGTGATTCCAACCAGAACACTCCGCTCGTCCGCATTCCGTGCGGACGAGCGGAATACGGACGAGCCGGTCATGGCGAAGAGCCGAACTCTTCAACGCGGGTGTATATTCCGGCAACATCTCCCAGGAAAAGTGCCCGTCTCTGCATGTCCGAAAAAATACAACCTTGGAAAACCTCAGGCTTCCAGAGACATCATCCATGTGAGGATTTAATTGTGCATGCGATTGCTGTGCATAAATGAATACAATCGACGAATATGTAGTCTACGAATTAACTTCCGCCTGTGCAAGGTACTCAATGTGGTGACGGTGGTCCTTCTTGTAACGCTCTGCGAATTCCTCTGGATAGCGCTTGACCAACTCGTGCCCACAGCCGAGCCCGTGGACGGGAGTCGAGCTGGCGCTGGCTGAAGGCTGTAGAGACCGCAGTTTTTTTTTTTCAGCTCCACACACTGGGAAATGGCACCAACTGTCGCACCTGGAACCAAAATCATCCCAGTGTGGCTGTACCGAGGGATCGTAGACGGTTTCGCTCGGTTGCTGTGAAAACTGAGCCGGACAAGAGAACGGCGCGGCATCCCACGAGGCGGGTAACGAGAAATCAGAATGAAAGCTGGGCGGTGACGCACCAGGAAACAAATCGGAAAAGAGTTATTGCCGCGGTAACCTTGAAGAACGGTGTACGCACCGGGGAATAGAAGCGGGTCGGGTGGCCAAAGTCAGTGAGATTGATGGACGGTGTTGCCGCTACAGACGAAAAACCGGAATCGGCTGGGCATGAAACAACGTGAGCGCACGAACGGATGGACAGCGTGGGTATGTATACCGTGCACGTACTGGGGAATCCGAACGAACGATGGCAATATGCCGGCTGCTGGAGCCGAACTGGCGTGAACAGTGAGCATACCGCCGCTGAAAAATGTGTGAGCATACTCCGCCGCTGTACCTCGCTGCTGCCGTCCCGATAGGGCTGTGAAAATTGCCGGTCATCCATCGCCGCCTGTGAGCATGAAAAACACGTTGGTGGGTGTCAAGCAGCGAGATTGGCTGGGTACGCACTGGGAAGGTGTGCGCGAGGGCGGGACGGGATGATGGTGGGAGAGGATAAGAATCGGGGCGCATCACCATCAATTACGGATTGGATCAGATGGCTAGCCGAATCTGGGCTTGCGACGAACTTGTACATTGTCCTCACGAACTTCCATGATTTTTGGAGCACGCCAGCGCTTCCGATAAACTTGCCTTCGCTTATTTTTGATCTCACGAACTTGCTCAGATATCCGACGAACTTTCCCCATCAAATAGCGAAGATCCTCATCCTACGTAGTAACGAGGTTTGAACGAGGTACTATACGACTCTCTGCGAGTTTCCGTGAGAGTACCGTACTCACCTCCGATCTCGGGTAAACTCCATAGTCTGATTCTCACAAACACAACAACCCGGCGAGGATTGGGTATTACATTCGGCCCCAATTTGACAACTGTGGGTCAGCCGATCCCTTAGTCTCTCCCAACTAGTATTCAATCATCGCAGTCTCTCGGACTCCCTCGTTCCTACTGTATCATATTCCTGAAACCGAATCGGTGACATCAGCTTTCCTCGTTTTCTTTCCATTCATCCACCATACCTCAGTTCGTCGAAGACACTGTCAACAAGCCACAAATTCGCTGTTTCCTCGCTCGCCAGGCAAGGTTTGATAATCCTAAACTGTTGAATTTTGCGTGTTTTCGCTGGCACTACGCAATTCCGAGTCGACTCATATTTTATGGTGTCATCGACCGCGTGGCGTTCCAGGTTCTCTGTGAGTGATGCCGTTCAACAGAACACGAGCTCGTTGGTCTCTAGAGACAGGCAATTATTGAGTTCAAACTTAGGGCTGAACTGATTGACAAAGCAGGTCTCGTTTACAGCTAAAGTCGGAACCGAAGGCGCGACCAAATTTTTTCTGTTTTGGAACATTTTCAGAGAATTGTAAATATCTCAGTCAGTTCTGCACTGATTTGCATAAAAACTAGATAGATTTACTCAGCCAATTCATGCGCAATTAGTGACAGAGAGGAATTTTTGAAAATACCATGTCTTAGGTAATCTGTGCTTTTGGAGCATTTTTACACCAAATGCCGTTTTTGCATGCCTAGAACAGGTTGCAGAGGCCTAATACTTTGTGAGGAGCAATATTCATACTGAGGAAAGGATGTGAAAGAGCCAAAAATACACATAACTTGCTTACCATTCTTCCAGCTGCATTGGAGGCAATCAGCATTTTCTTGCATCTGAAGATCCTGTGAGAATCATACTTATCTGAATGTTTCGTGTGCTTTTGGCTCTGTCACATCCTTGCCTAGTTACATACACTGTCGCCTGCAAAATATTAGGCCCCTGCAACATGGTCTAGCCATGCAAAAATGGTATTTGGCGTGAAAATGCTCCAAAAACACAGATTACCTAATACATGATATTTTCAAAAATTACTCTCTGTCACTAATTGCGCATGAATTGGCTGAGTAGTTTTTATGCAAATCGGTGCAGAACTGACTGAGATATTTACAATTCTCTGAAAATGTTCCAAAACAGAAAAAATTTGGTCATGCCTTCGGTTCTGACTTTAGCTGTAATCAAAGTGGACATCTTTCCTGTCAGTACTGGAGTGGACTGTTTAACAATTACCACCAAATTGTCGACAATCTTCCAACCCGCGATAATTTTACACATTCTTCGACAATGGTCCATAATTCCGTGTAATCAGATCCATCATCTCTCTTTCGGTGTACTTTAAGCCTATCTCTGGCCAAGAACTGCTGTGGATGCATTCAGCTCACTACCGTTTAAGGAGCAAGTTGGTCATGCGACCATGTCTGCGAGACCTCAAGGCGGCACAAGTGAGAGCAAGTCATGCCAGGTGATCCAGGGAAGCAAGAAGAATGAAGTGAGTCCCGAGCACGCAAATTTAACTTCCAATACCACTTCCATCTCACTCCATTACCCCAATTCACCCGTTATGATCACTCCGTTTCTGCCCATTCCCATGCCGTTGTGTCCTCGTGTGTTCATCCAAGGGGAACTCGGGATTCGAAATAAGTACATAGGGTCGAAAAGTTTTTTTTCGACCCTCGGCAGACCCCCCCTCCCCCCCCCCTCCTTCCATATAAGGAAGGAGTTTCCCACCCCTAGCGCCGGGCCGTCGCCTCCGTTTAGGGTCGCAGCTTAGGATACCACTGGGGGCAGGCTCGACGGGCAGTTTGACTATCTTACAGTGTAGTAGCAGCTTCCTGGCCATCTAATATACCTCTGGTGTACTCTTCCTTACACCCCTGTACTATACTGGTCTATCACCCCCACTTTATCACTGGGCACCAAATTATCATAACCTAGGTGTATATTGGCAGCGAAAATAGTGTATCCATGATAGTGAGTCTCAAGTTATTTTTTTTTGAACATTGGGGAAGGTGGTTGAGCCAACGGAAGGCAAAATCTACGCGTCGTACGTGATCCGGCATTCCATATTAGGAAATTGACCTCCAAGCTGGTTCGGGCATCGTACAAACCCTACCTGACGTTGTCCAAACGGTAAATTGAGGGTTTTCAACCCCTTCCAACAAAAGTATCAAAAAGTTTTTTTCAGCCTCCCCTGGGACCCCCCCCCCCCCCCCTCCCCACGTACGAAATTTTAATCCCGAGTTCCCCTTGTGTTCATCCAACATCGGTGTTTTCTTACCCGAAAACCTCCTAAAACCACCTGTACACCCCATAATGACTTATCTGAGACCCTTTCGCTGCTGATATGCCTCCCCCTGACGCTCTAGAATCCCGAATTCGCCCACCTTCTTATTTGTGG
This sequence comes from Mycena olivaceomarginata, assembly GCA_029378375.1. Taxonomy (NCBI): domain Eukaryota; kingdom Fungi; phylum Basidiomycota; class Agaricomycetes; order Agaricales; family Mycenaceae; genus Mycena; species Mycena olivaceomarginata. Next base: position 28,169 of record JARKIC010002836.1, on the reverse strand, counting down.
CGCCGGAGGTTGGATGTTTGTCGCAGCATTTTCACAGGACACATTGCATCACACGCCTTTGCTCTGTCAATTTCTCCACACCCCCGCACGCACCCTTGCCCGCGCGTGCCAACTTCCCAAACTTCCCATACGCTCTCGCGCTACTCCCCACCATCTGCTCCTCGTGCCCCTGCCCAACCTCCGCCCTCCGTGTCTGCCCGCGCCCGCCGCCCGCTCTCCACCGCCGCGCACGTTCGCGCGCCGCACCGCCCCGCGTCCACATCGCCGCTTCCCGCGCTCTGCCATGCCCGGCCCGTGCCGCCGCCACCTGCGCCCACTTCGCGCACATGTCTCCGTGTTGGGACCCGCGTCCCGGCCCGCGTCGACCGCGCAGCCGTACGCTCCCCTGCTCGACGATTACGGCGCCGTAAAGCCACCTGCATCCCTTACGCGTCGATAAACCCGGCGCGTTCCGCCTTCACCGCACCGTCTGCCCACCCGCCCCCGTGTGGACACGCCCATGCGCCGCTGCAACTCCCTCCCGTATGCGTCACTCTGCCCCGTCACCGCGCTACGCTGGCCTCCTCCGCGCTGCTCTACCGCGTCTGCGCCGCGCGCCGCACCGACACGTCCTGCGCACCTCGACGTCGGCGCCCATGCCCCCGCCTCGTCCGCAGGTGTCCTCCCTGCCCGACGCCAATCCTCGACGCCGATTCTGCCGCTGCCACCCACCCCGTTCCGCGCTGCCGCTGCGTGTCATCTGGCACGGTTCCCACACCGACCGCGCTTCGCGCTGCTGCGCCTCCCTCCCCTCCTTCGCCGCACCCTCTTGCAGCCCCGTCCCACGTCGTCAACGTTGCGGCGTCCCCAGTTCCTCGTGCATCCACCATGTACGGCGTGCCACGTCTCCCGTACCCCCGTACACGGCGTCTCTACCGCACGCCACCGCACGACGCACGTGTATCTACACGCACCCCGCTCTCCACCGCGCGATCCTTCTCCAAGCCGCTACCCACGACCGTCACGCACCCCACATCTCCGTAATCGCCCCTGCCGTGCAAACAGCGTCCCCACTCTGTCCCGTGGTGGTTGCACCCTCTCCTGCCCCTCCTGGACCGTCTTGTGCACCCCTTCGTTTTAAATTCGCTCCACCCTGCTTCACCATCTGGTATCCACGACATACGTACCTCTCCCATCACGCACGTAATTTCCCTTTCATGTTGTTTGATACCCCGAATAATATACCCCTTGTCTTGCATAGCCGTGAAACCCCAATCGTCGCCCGTGTTACGGCGTTTCTACAATCGTTACCCTGATTCTCTGACGCTTCTATCACTATTCATCCCATGAGTCACTCATGCCAACCACATATTGAATCAGAACTCGTACATGCAGGTTTGCAGTCTGCCTCGCCGCACGCACGCCAACGATTAATGCCATTCACCCACCCTGGTAACTCTCTTCACCCAATCCGAAACTCCGAGCTTCTCCCACTACTATCCCAACACCACGATTTAACGTGTTTGGCGGCCCAGCCCCGCAATTATTCGCTGATCATCTCGAAGCGTGTTCGACCTGAAGAACGAGGACGGTAGACTTCTTTCAATCCCACGTTTTTCGAGGGGTTGCGCCTTGGATCAGATCTACCTTCTCCGTTACACACATGCACAACGTTCCGCGACACCCATCTTTTTGGGAGCAGTTGTGGTTGCATGCGCTTCCTTGACCTCATTGACGTCTGCTTTGTGGGTCAACGATGCACCTCCCTTTCACCCCTCTCTAATCATCCCTTTCCGAGTCATCTTTTCTGCCGATCCGGCCACAAGGGTCTTTTTCCGGTTTCATTCTTTATCTTCTCGTCCTCCTGTTTCTATTCCCATCACAGCCGTATTCCTAGCAATTATGAGCGGAGCACGTCGCTGGCGGTGTCTTTCCCCTGTTCACTTCCCTTACATTTCGCGACCCCCAGGCTCCCACCACCCCGGATTTGAAACCATTCACCCAATTGCTGCCCAAGCGTTGTGGATCGTCATCTGCTGGTGTATCTAAGGCTCCAATCGAATGGGAGACGCTGTTCTGTTTGACAATCTAACGCGGCCACCATCCGTTTACAACACACAACACACCCCACCTCACAATCCTCAAGACTCGCAATTTGCACCACGACACACGTCATCCATCCATCCTCTCCTTTCAGCGTCGACACTGTCGAGTTAAATCTCTCTACTTCCGCTGACTCCACTTCCATTCCCCCGAATGAAAGCGACCACCATGCACGGTACGTCTTCCTACGTCGCTCCCTTCTTGTTAATTATTCTCTGATCAATCTCCTGGCACATATTGTGCCCACTGTTTCTCGGAGACCGTCCGCCCGCACATAGTGCGTTGCCTTTCCCAACCACCTTGTAAGAGGTTCAGTGCCGTCTGTATACTCGGAAGTCGGCATCTCGTACTATAGCACCGGTGTTATATCTTTGCGTCTCCAGTCCCATGCCTTCCCCGCTCCTCCCTCGGACTCCACTGCACTGCTCGGGCTACCAGTCGCGGCGACATATCCTCCAAATCCTTTCTTCCTTGGTGAGCCGCCCAGTGTTCCATAATTCGCTCATCTCCCACACACATCCAGACGGTCTTCTCGATCACCCTCCTTGGTCCAGGCTCCCCGTATTTCGGACGCACCTCTCGCCAATGTGTCCCTGATCGTATTCCGCCTGGAAGACTCGGTCACTTTCCGGAGACTAGTTCGATGCTTTCCGAGTATAGAATCGTTTTGCGCGTGGCGATCCTCTGTTTGTACCCCCCCAATATCCCTCCTGAAGCCCACCGACCTACTGACTTTCATGCCCAGTCACCCTCTTGCCACGAACGGCATCTTTCCGTTCGCCCAGGCCGCGAGCTCCCGGTGGGTGATGCGATACAGACGGGAAGCGAGGTAATCTGGGACATGCCCTGACAGCGTCGATCCGGTCCCACCTCAAGACTTCCAACGAAGTGTTACGCATTGGGACTTTCCTAGCTCATCACAAAAGATAGCACATCACTGACTTCGCGCAAGTTTTCCTATTTGTACCTTGGACGTTCAACGTCACGAATTCTACACAAATTGAGCGACCTCGACATTTCGTTCTATCGGCATTCTCCTAGCATGATTATCCGCCGACTGCGTTCTTCTCTGGCGAAAGGGGAAAGGAATACTTATCGTCTCATTCGTGAGTCGATGACACAACTGCACAGCACTTGACGGCACCTAACAGCTCAAGTGAGTCTGCGTCCATTCCAAATCCAGAACAAGTGCTGCAAAATGGGGAATTACAGCACTTTCTCCTGTGATCCCAGTCAGCGTTACCTTATCCGAAGCCCCAATGGGTCTGGTGTTGTTTCGCTCTCCTCGGCTGAACAAGGCAGAACAAGAGAAATGAAGACCTCAAGTCCTTGTTGTACACTCAGCTTTCACCATACAGGGGAATGAATTACGCAAACACCACGACCTGAACTGCCCTTCACTGGGTGCACATTCGCTGACTCGGGGCCATACAACAGACCGGGAGGCTCCGAGTGGCGATCGCGAGCTCGGATTTTATTTCACCTGGGTTACTTCAACGGTTTAAATACGCCCCCACCCACTCTTCAGCGTCAGTAAATTTGCTTCCTCGTACTCAATACCCACACTACCACTGCCATCTCTCACCACGCAACTCTCAAGTATGTGCCAACAGATGGCGTGCGTTTCTGTTTTTGTATACCTTTGCCACTGGGAGATTGACACCATTTTTCCGCAGCGACGGAACACGATGGACGCGATGCGGGGTATGGCTCGCCTGCTCTGTGTATAGCATGCACTGATCACATCTCCTTGTCAAATTTTACAGCACTTCCAGCGCCACCTCGTCACTCACATCGTCGACTGCGAAAGGACGAACTGTGAGCGTTCACTTCTTCACCCGCGCGGGTGTCGTGCTTCCACATGCGCCAAGGTCCGCTTTCGCGATGTTCATACTAGCATACAGTACAACGCTGATGTTGTGTTTGCATTCCAGAATTTCGGCCCGCAGATCGAGAATGATGTTGACAAGGTCGACGAACACTGTTATCGTTGTCGCGCGGCAGAGGAGCGTCGGCGCCGTGGCCTGACCTGGTAGAGCACTACATGTGTAGATACTCCCCCCCACGTTCTGTACACCACGTATAATACCTGGCACTTTCCGCAGTGTCAGTGCGATTGACCTGGAAATTATAAAACCTTTTTTCGTCAGAAATTATGTACAATAGTAGTCGAACAAGGGACAGTGCACATCTACAACTCAACCAGGACATGTACAGCATCAATGAACTGGAACAGTAGTAATTTACAAGTTGCACGACACAGCAACCATGTTATTGTACAGTGTACTGTGTATTCTCAACTTGCAACATTGTCCTAAGGAACAGTCCACTCTCCATTGACCACTTGTCACTGCGAACACAACAGAATTGTACATCAACAGAATCAATGTACAGTCCACAGTACAAATATGTACAGTCCATACGCAACAAGTGGTTTCTAAGCGACCCATGTATTTTTTATCAATCCCATCTGACCCTTGGGTGGGTTGGTTCATCAATCCCAATGCAACCGTGGGACCTTCTACGAAAACCAGTAGTTACAACATCAACAAACTTAGGGAACCACCATCAATCCCACACCCAACGGTGGGTCTGCCCCCACCCCCAATGATGTAACCCTTGAGAAACCATCTCACACCTAAAGCTGGGCTATTTTACAAATAATTCCGCAATCTCGTCTCAAACCACAACCAACCCCTTTGAATGGCCCTTCCCTCACCTGCCACAAGTTTGCTGGATGCCTTCAGGCTTCATTATAATCGCTTTCAAGATGCTGTTACCGCCATAATCCAGACACCGACTGATGCTGTTGTAATTGCCAGGCTGGGTGATGATTTGGATGAATATATCCAGTTGGTGGAGCAGGTAGGCGGAAATTAAATCCTTCATGACATATGTCTCAATGCCCAGTAGAACACCGGAATCTTTGAGCCACTCGAGCTTCAACAATTCAAACAAGTCTTGTTGCTATGCAAACCGATGTGCGGCTGGAATACCGGGATGCAATCGATGCATCCCATAATGGCCGCCCCACGGTGGTGCAAACGATAGCAACAGGTACCGTTGGGCGGCCTAGGATTTATATTGATCCAGACTTCCTACGCTGGGCATACTCGCAACGATCGACTGCGAGCATACACAGGTTTCTTGGTGTCTGCCGAAACACGGTCCGAACTGCGCTTCTTGAGAATGGCATCTCAACCCCACAGTCTAACCCCTTCCCCAACAACACATCCTCTGAACCTCTCATTCATACGTCGGCCGGTGCCAGTAATTACTTGGATGGCGACGATGACGACCTTCTGGATCCCGTGATACCAATCCCAGCCCACCTGCCACCAGACGTTCAAGATGAGGGCATTACCTCTTACACAGGACTCCTCTCAGATATCTCGGACGAGGATCTGGATTCCCTGATTCTTCGACTACGCTCTCACTTTCGACGGGCTGGTCTTGGAATGCTAGATGGAATGTTGCGCCGCCTTGGGCATCGCGTTCCACGGGAGAGAGTCAGACAATCCCTCTTTCGAATCGATCCAGTCCGTCGAATATTTGAGCGGATTCGCATCCGGCGGCGCATTTATTCAGTTCCGGGTCCAAATTCCTTGGTTCACCACGACGGTCAGCATGGTGAGCTCCCTTGCATTTCTCCTTTATATTTCATTCGGAAACTCAACCATTTCAGGGTTGATTCGGTGGAGTATCGTCATACATGGCTTTATTGACGGATATTCTCGACTCATCACAGGCTTACGGGCCAGTGATAACAATCGGGCGCAAACCGTTTTAGATGTTTTTCTTGCCGCTTGTGCGGAATACGGTGTTCCATCTCGAGTACGTGGAGATCACGGGACCGAGAATTTGTACGTTGCAGCATGGATGGAGACTTACCGCGGAGCTCGGCGTGGATCATATATTTGGGGAAGGCAAGTCGAACTTAATGAAGTCTTCAATCTAGTCGCTAACATTTATCTGCAGGAGCGTTCACAATGTCCGAATTGAACGTCTTTGGGTTGACATAACTGCCCAATTGGGTGCAACATGGGCCGAGCGCTTCACCATTCTCGAGCTTCGTCACGGACTGGATATCAACAACATCAGCCACATTTGGCTCCTCCACTTCCTCTTCTTGGCTACAATCAATAGCCAGCTCGCCTTCTTTGCTCAGAGCTGGAATCAACATCGGATTCAGATTCGGCATGGCCCCAACCGTTCTCCCGCTGACATGTTTGTGTTTGACATGCTCGTCAACGGTGTCCGAGGCAACCAACTTCCCGAAGAGGAGCTCAGCGAGGAGGAGCTCGAGGTTTACGGCATTGACTGGTCAGGTCTTCGGGACGATGACCTTCTCGCATCCCAACGTGCTAATAATCCTATTGGGGAGGGCGCCACTTCGTGGATAGGCAGAGTCGGACCACCTCCACTGGCGGAACTAAGCAATGTTGTTGTTGAACCTCCTGTAGGACTTTTGCAAGAAGGACAGGATGTCTACCTCTACAATGCTGTTGTCCATTTACTCGGCAGTGCCCAAGACGAGGACTGCATCATTGTATGGACGACCGCACTTGCTCATGCTCGTCATATTCGCCCGGATATATTCTAATATCATTCTTGTTTGAATTTTGTGCATCGGTTGGCAGTGTCTAATATATAGAGATCTCAATCATATCAATTCGTTCGGGGTGCATAACAGGAGGATATATCAGACGCGGCAGCACAACACACCTCAAGTGCGACACAGTCCGCTCAGATGCGACACATCAGGGTTGTACTTCTCAAGCGCCGCATTCTTCAAAAATGGAAATGTACCGGTACGCGCTGGTTTCGCCCAACAGCCAATATTTGTCGCCTCTCTTTCCTCAACCACCACCATACCTATCGGTTACTCGCGTCGCCATGTCGCTTTGCGACCTAAAGGCACTGCAATTGCCTCGAACCAGACCAGAAACTAATCAACAACTTGGAAACTCGTCAGGGCATGTAGAGGTTCGGTGGGAGTTCCTGTACAGCACTCCCCTCCCATTTCACGCAACAGACGCATACAGAGCTATTCCCGGTCAATAGCTCTCAAACATCGACTTTCCAATGCCCCTCCTCACCGTCGATCCTCCGTTCAAACATGCCCCGCTGCCATTACGGTTCGGATTTCTGGAGCATTTCAAGTTCCGGTGCGTGACTATCACACGTGTTAGGTTTGTGAATCACGTTGCAGACACAACCCAACCGTATGTCTTGACTTACAGCCATCTAGTATGTGTTCCTCTGCACCGGGAAGACCTTCATTGATAATTGGCGTATAGATCGTGGCCTCTACGTCTGATGCACACCGATTTATAAGTATGGATCTCGAACTCTTTAGCTGCGAACATCACGCATCTAACGTGTCTCTGATCCCATTTCAAGTCTTTGGAGACCCGTCCGTCGGAAATTCGGCGCGAGAGAGGGGAGTCACCCAACCCATATTTTCTGCCTTGTTGTCCTCATCTACCGATTGTCTCGCCCGCCTCACCCATGTTGTGTTCGTAATGAAATTTCATGAAGCAGCAATGCAGCGAAGAACATCTGTGCGTGACAACTTCCGCGGGTTCAGAGACCAGTAAAGATTAAGAAAATTAACTGGTCCGGCCATGCGGCAGCGCTGCCGCCGCTGTTGAAGCTGCATATCGGGTAGTCGGCAGTTTCCGATGGTGTGCCGCTTGTTAAGATGTGCTGAGCTCGAGGTGTCGCACTTGCGGGTGATGTGCCGCATTTGAAGCTGATGTGTCGCATTTACACGGGGTGTGCTGCACTTCAGGTGTGTCGATGCCGCATTTGAACTATCCGGCATAGTCGCTGCCGCATCTGAACTATCCGGCATAACACGTCATTTGGGCCACCAGCCGGATTCCGATCAACGCGATCAAACTCGGACTCACGTGTCGTCATCGTTTTCTTTGTTTCCTCGACACTGCGACATTTTAACAAGATCCTGGCACACGAGCTCTGGCAGGCCCCAGCTCCGAAAGTTCGTGTCAGTTTTCAGTCCCATTGATACCTCCACCTTTGCCACTCACAATATCTTCGTAGTATTTACACCACAAACAAGTTACATGGTGGAGACGGAGTTGGGAATTCAGGAACCCCGAATCATTAGCTGCACTATCCTCGTGAAGCAAGTCAATCGAGCAGATATCATCCAAGTCGTTCCAAGACTTGTGATTGCACATTCCCAAGTGATTCTGCGCGGAGATGCTTCATCAGTGCGGATAGCATCTCTCATTTTGGCCCTACGCACTGGAATTCAATTCCAAGGGTTTCGGGTTGAGGAGCCATTGCTCTCAGCACTCCTCACAGGCACAGTTCCACGTCTGGACTCCATCACGGTCAGCACCAGTCGAGTCCCAAACTTCTCCGGAAATGCATATAGGAACGCAGGAAGCGGGTATCAATTCATTGGTCTGCTCTCACAGGTCAACATGGATGTTGACAATGAGTTAACCCATCACACCATGGCTTACACCGCGGGGGAAGTAATATCAGCGACCCTCACTCCAGATTCCGCCCAGTTCTTCTCAGCATACCGGCCAATGAATATTGTGCCGGAATCCAATTTCATCTTGATCTTCACTGTTCCTCCCCAAGGCCCAGAGTCCGTGAATTCGGACATTCAAAGCATCTTTTCTTCCCCACCCTCACCCTCACTCGCTTCATTCAGCTTCGGTTCACCGACAGCGAGCTTTGGCTCACCAGATCTCGATTTCTTCGATGGTCTCATGGACCCATTCCCATCCCCTGGTTCATGGACTGAAGGATCGGATTGGGAGCACGGGATTCCTGCTTATTCAATTCATGCTATTCCAGCTCCCCAAGTACTCCCGGACGATACCCTGGAAACCCATGGTAGCCCAGACGAAAACAGTTTTGATCTCACATCTGCTGAAACGCTTCTCACCCTTCCCACCTCTTCGTCCCCTCTATTGCGTCGCCGCTCTGGTTCTATATCTACCGAGCAGCGAATCCTCCTACACCTCTCCACGCTCCAACCGCCAGTAGGAAATTCCGCATTTCTTGACGCTAAATTCGTGGCGCGACAGAATAGTTTACGGGGTATGATCGAGAACCATGGCTCGATGTTAAGGCTATTAGATCTCTGTGGTCTTGAATTGTCCAAGCCTGCTCGTTTCAAGGGTTCCTCTGGCCCGGATATCCCGACTCACCAGCTGACGATTAAAGCCGTGTTCAAAGCTTGTGGCTGGAGCGAAAGCACATTCGAGAACAAAACGTCGCGCTATCAAAATGCAGAAAAGGCTGCAAGGTTGTGCTGGAATGGGACGGCCCCCGAAATTGGTTTGCGCTTTTTCTGTCTACCATATCGCAAAACCTGATGAAAGCCCCCAGAAAACACAAAACACTGCAGAGCATACGATGAATGGCGGGGTGTCGTCTATATGTGGTCCACACTGGGTCCCATTTACAGTGGAGTGGATCCCAGCTCAACATCCATGAACGAATCGGAGAGACTAGCTGCTAAACTCAGCCAAAAATCACTGGACAGAGTTGGTAGCATCGCATTTCGCAAAACCTCGCTGTGTGCATCTCCTGCTCTGTGATACATTCCACGGACAGTTCACACCCCCTATTATCATGCTTCATCCTACAACTGTGCAGTTACTTACCTTTCGTTCTGACCTACCCATTCACTCGTTAAACTGCACCTCTTTACCTATACCCGCTTCGTAACATGACTCATTTTGGGAACAAAAACTCAGTGTCAAAACTTTTCTTTGTTCAAATCCTGGAATACCTCCATCTTCCGTGAGTATATACTAGGTAGCTGTAAGACGTGTATTCTCAAAAGAATTGGGCTCTAGCATTGTCATAGAATCGAACCAGTCCCAGAGGTGCGAAATCTTGAAGACAGTCGCTTGATCACTGCGCTGGAGGGACTAGGAGATAATCACCAGTGGGTTAGCGACACAGACATTGTCCAAAACAAATCTTCTTCGTCAAAATTTTGGACAGTCGATTGCAAAGGTATTTTTCTGTTGTAAACCTGAGTAGGCAGTCTTGTAGTAGCCAACTGAAGTAGCAAGTGTGTGTTTAGTGAACCAAGAAAACTGCTTGTGATATCAATTACACGGGCTTGCCCAATTTTTGCCTTTGGCTGCGCGTCATTATCCCCTCCGATGTGTCAATATTCTCCTTCTCAACCAGACTAACCCTGAGCTTCTTCCTCGCCACCTCGTGTTTTTCTATTTCGCTTGCACGCGGTCTTTTGCGGTTCGCCGGTCCCGCTGATTCAACCCGACGCGGACCAAGAGCAAGCCCACCACTTGCAGCGATCTTCTGTGCCGACCACGCACAGTCCACAAAAATCCGGAAGCTATAGAGCCCCAGAGTGGTCGAATTGACGTCATGTGCGACATCCATTCCCATAAGTTCGCGGGTCTATATCGAAAAAAACGGCTGATCAAATGAAGCCACAGACATTAAAGGAAGTTACAGACTGCTTGGGGCCAATCATCCGGTGCACGTGCGGTGAACGGCGAATATGCCTTCAAATTGGACTCCTTCACGATGCAAAGGTATATATTCGGCACCTTTGTTACCTTCTGAAGACGGCTGTTGTTCCGAAGTTCGATGGGCGCCGACAGGGGTGCAGGAATTACGCCGTCGGGGACTGGGCAAACGAATGTGAATCTGCATCAGCACTAAAAGAGATGATTTGCCCAAAGCGGCGCACCAATTGCATGCCCATCGGGCTGGATGATTGCTTCTGGCTGAAAGAGATTGAGCTCATGAGCCTTGCGCAGCTGCTCCGCATCGAAGGTAACTTTGGTGCGTTTATAGCTGAAGATCGTCCGCAGATATTTGGTGTGCCCATCGATGTTCATATATAGCGGCCTCTCACTAGACACATACGGCAGGCGACCGGGATGTGTGAGGGCATTCCGACCTTTGTCATACTCGATCACGACCTCCAAGAGCCGCTGGAAAAGGATATCACTGGCGCATACAAGGCGGGCCGGCATCTGCGGGTGAATGAAAGCCAGAAACAGCTGGTCGTTGGCCTCTTGGGCGCCGCTGCCATTGAAGGCTGTTTGGCTGGTTTTCATCGCCTTGAATATCGAAGCCCGATAGGATGGACTGTTGAGGACCGTGGACCGCCAGGCATTGATAGCATCGATCGTCTCGACAGGTTCCAGGCTGTATACCGGGCCATGAGTAGAGCTCCAAAGAGCAGGCCAGATCTGAACTGCAATAAATCGAAGAGCCTGAATAACAAGAGACTAGCTCACGCTTGACTGGGGGTTTATATCAGACGGGAGGAAGCTATCGGACATGCGCATGAGATGAAACTGAATCATAACATTATGGTCAACGAAAACCAGGGTAAAATCGGGGCGAATGAATGCCGCCTGGATCGATATAAGCCGGTTGGTTTTCAATGGACCTGAAATATGTTCAGGCGGAATTGGAAAGGCAAAACTCTTGTCGCTGCGTCTGACCGGCTCTTGCGCCGTAATGTCGTTGTACATTGCGGTAGGCATCCAAAAACAATGGGCCTCCATGCCAAAGGTCACACGAAAGATAAACTGAAAGCTATGAATCGCAATTCCAAAAGGGACCGGAATACCAACATTTGTGCGGGTCACGCTATTGCAAATGGCGATAACAAGCTCTTTTCCGCGCGCCTTGGCGGAGATACGGCCGGTAATGTCCAACGAGTTCACAAAGTCTGCAGCAGGGGTGTCCGATGCGGTGGGATAAATCTACAACATGAAATCACCAACACAATGGCCAGTAACAGGCCGCAACTCACAGACACATAATCTGCAAAGGCAGCAGGATCCTTGTTGTCGTAGCCACGCTGGCATGAGGTGCAATAATGAGATGGGGGTTCATTGGCCTTGGTTGGGGGAGGGCTGAGCCGAGGCAGAGAAACAAAGTTTTGGTCTTCTGGAGATGAAGCATGAGCTGTGAAGGTCTGCCGTTCACCAGTGATGCGTGCACAGCAGTCAGGATGCGCTACAAAATGACCTATATCGCAAGAATGGTTATTTATGCCCATAACGGAATTGGCCACGTACCGAAAAATAGTTCATCCTGATTGCAGTCCACACCAGAGGCTATCATTCGGCGTTCCTCCCAGCCCACTTCACGTGCATTCAAGCAAATAACACCCTTCTCAGGCATAGTGATTCCAAATGGAGTGTGTGTGTCCAAGATATCGCGAGGACGGCGCGTGTCTGAGTGTTGTTGATGAGAGCTGTTGATCAAAGGCACGGGAAAGTTAGGTAATCATATTTGGCAGCGGCATGTTTGGGAACTCGGTTGAGTCTTCAATGTTGCTCGCAAGTCCCCTGCCAGTGAGACAATTTACCCAGAAATGGTCTCTGTCTGCCCCGAATAGTTGAATATTCATGCTATTTCAGCCGCTATTTTATCAAACTTTACCAGTGTAAGGAGCCTGAAGATTCAACACACCATCGCCAATTTACCTCCACTGCAATTTGACGCGTAAAGAGCAGATACAGAGCTTCCAGTACATCCTATTCTTGATTCTCTCTGACCAGAATTGCCTTGAACACCCGATGCCTGGTGCTATTCAGATCAACATTGATGGCAAGGCTGATGCGGTCATCCACCAGATACCCCACCACCAATTTACCTCCACCACAGTTAGACACATAGAACTTATGTACAGAGCTTCCAATACATCCCATCTTTGATTCTCTCTGACCAGAATTACCTCAAATGCCCGATGCCTGGTGCTATTCAGATCAACATTGATGGCAAGGCTGATGCGGTCATCCACCAGATACCCCACCACCAATTTACCTCCACCACAGTTAGACACATAGAGCTTATGTACAGAGCTTCCAATACATCCCATCTTTGATTCTCTCTGACCAGAATTACCTCAAATGCCCGATGCCTGGTGCTATTCAGATCAACATTGATGGCATGTCTGATGTGGTCATCCACCAGATACCCCACCACCAATTTACCTCCACAACAGTTAGATGCGTAAAAATCAGGTACGGAGCTTCCAGTACATCCTATCCTTGATTCCTTCGGATCACAATTACCCCAAACACCTGATACCTGGTGTTATTCAGGTCAATGTTAATGGCATGCCCGATGCAGTCAATGAATTTGTACTTACTTGAAATACTTGCCTTTTTGGTTCTCCGAGCTCAATATATACGTGTGGGATACATTCCCAGACATTCTGTCCCTGCCCAATGCCGAGCACTGCCGATCAGCCAGTTTCTACCTCCGTGTGTATTACTGAGGTACCTGACCCATGGATCAACAAACCCGCAGGTATTCCCACCGCCCTGATCAATTACCCAACTATTGTGCCTTGACTCCACTGTTCATAACACATTGACTCTAAATACCTCCAAGAAGTAAGAGATAAGGGATGTCCTCGCAGCTGTGAAATATTTATACATACTAAATATTGGCCCATGTTGTCCCATTCGACATGGCAGATCGGGGCCATGTCGGATCTCTGTCTGACTTAGAACGAAAGGCTCGGTGATCAAATCCATAGCTGCAAAACATGTGGGATTTTCCTTCTATATACTGAAATCTTAGTGTAAAATGAGTTATTCATTACTTGCATGTCTTGTAGCGTTAAAATTTCTTGTTCAACTCCAGCCGTTCACTTTACCAAAAATTTGAGGAGAGCTTAAGGTGAGGAGATCGCATCCAAGAGAGAGGAGTCAGTCATCTCGTTGTCAAAGGCATAGAATCAAGTTGTATATGGGTGTGAAAAATAGCAACAGAAACATGAAGGATTGAAATGCGATGATCGGTAGGTAAGTTTAGAGTACCAGAGCCAAAAAAAAAAGTGATTACAGCGCGTGCGTGAGGAAGTAGAGATGAGATGGAATAGCAAATGGTAGTAAGATGGTGTCCAGAGTCCAGGTATAATGGCGAGCGGTGAGATTTCTAAAAGAATTTGAGAACGACAAGAGAGTAATGTTCAGGAACAAGCATACCGTTGGACTAGAGCATCGAAACTTTACCGATCGCATTCAGGGTTTGTAAGAGGAACCAGTTGTCAACCGCCTGCTCAAAGGTGGCTGCATCGGCTGTCGGATAGGTCACAAAATGAAGGTCAAGCAGCGTCGACATGGGAATCCGAGCACATCGTGAACAGGTGCGGAACGAGATCAACCCCTGCCTCATGTTCGATGCAGATGAAGCGGAGTTGTCCGAGTAGAAGGCATCGTCAGGAAGAACAAAATGCACGACAATGGGATCATGTGCATTAGCATCAGGGTCTGGCTCCAGGAATGGGCTTCCTGTAGTTGCCCAGCAAAACATGCGAGGGCGGAACGAGGGTAGATTGATGTTAGGCAGCTCATGGAGGACCGCAGCGTCAAAGTGGGGCTTGGCGGCCTCAAGGAGAGCTGAGCATGGGGGTACCAACGCGCTGAAGGAAGTTGGTGAACAACACTTCGGCGTCCAGCGTTGGGACCGGTCGACCAAAGGTGGAGAGGAGCTCGCGGGGATCGGGTTGACTGACAATGAGCAGGGGCTCAAGAGAGCGATAATCCGAAATGTGAGATGTCCATGAATTGGTAATGTAGAATTCGGTGCCCCCAGGATAAGAGCGCGCAAACTGTGAACAAAGAAATGTCAGTTCTGAAGAGATTGGAATAAATGGCAGGAGGGACATGCCTTTACAAAGGAGAAGCCGCCAGCACATTGCAGCTCAACACCGCTACAGAAGAACTCTGTCTCGAGCTGGCCATGCACTTCTGGTCCCAGAATGGAGTTGTGTACCAACTCCGTGACAAGAGTGTTGTGCTGGTTCTCATTCCTCTGGCTAAGTGCAGAGATCTGGGACACCACGAGCTTCAGATTAATTATAAATGGAACAAAGAGAATTGTATGCGTACTTGAACATTGAGATGACTGAGGATCTCGCTCTGGAATGGCAAAAGGTTACCAAGCGGCCCAACAGCTTGCATAGCCCGAGCCACACGAGCCACCTTGGGGTGCCAAACATCAACAAAGCCGGGTGTCAAGGAACCCAGATCCCGATCGTTGAGGGCATACTGAAGAAGTGCCGGGGTAAGAGCACCAGGCGGCTTACCACTGATGAGCGAGAGTGAAACTAACGCCCAAGAACACGGAAATCAGCTAGCCGACTGGGAGCAATGGCAGATGCGAGGCGCTGAGGCATCGAGATTCCAAGAGACAAGCGGTCCTCGTCTGTTGGGATGCACCACTGCCCAGTATTACTGAGGAAAATATTCAATGCCGTATAGATAGTCTCCCGCTCCAGTCCAGAGCCGATCGAGGGATTGTGAGGGTCAAGGCTGTGAATGTGAGTTTGTTGATGTGCAGGATAAAGATTTCTCTCACACTTTAAATTTGCGGCGAGGGCAGAGCAGGGGCGTGAAGTCCCCATTTTCAGAGGCAACACGCACACATTCAATGTATAATTTAGCCAGCGCTTGCAGGGAATCGGCCTCCAGATTGAGCCGGCCAATCCCACCAACAGTTTCGTAGACTGCGGCAGCGACATCGGGGCGGTTGAATAAATCGCTGTATGAACCTGATGGAGCCGGAGTAAACGTGGAGGTTCCCCAGGGCGGCGCAACGAGAGTGGTCTCAAGATATATACGAGTGTCATAAAATAATTAGAAATAAACAGGCTGACCGGTTGAGTAGGAGGGGTATGAGTCCCCCCTGTTGTGGTCTGCGAAAAATCAGTGTATGAAGTGCTGTGGTATAGAACACACTGACAGGGGTGACAGGGTTTACCGGCTGACTGGGCAGTAGGGACGAGCTAGCAAGCTGAAGGAAGGTTATACCACATGAATAAAAGATCGTGAAGCGGCGTATGGAATTATTGGGCCGCTGGGAATGATTCGGCGTCATTAGTGCTGCAGTGGACTGAACCCAAGTGAGCATTCTAATTTAATGTAAGATGGAAGTAGAACTCAGACACACCGATAACGTCTGGCGGTCGGACTTGGAAAATATCAGCAAATGTGAATGAATGAATGAAAAAGTACGCACAGTATGAGCAGCCCGCGAGGTTGAAGGCACAGTGGCTGCAGCAAGTGTTGGAGCGACTGGCATGTCATCGTCCTCGGGATCTGTTGGAACTCCACCCGAAGTATCAGATGCATTGTCATCGCTGTCGCTGTCATGAAAATTCATTTCAATGGCCTCTGTGAACTGGCGGTTCTGGCGGGCTGTGAGACAGTGATGCCTCAACGACAAAGAACGGTTTGGGTGACTCCTCGAGGAAGGAGGCACGTTATAGCGAATGACTGGATGTCCAGATTGTGAGTGTGTCGAAAATATAATGAATGAACCACATACTACAATTCAAATGAAACGGCCATTCTGGATGCAAGTGTTGGAACAGCAAAAAGGTTTTCCCACGGTGGATAGAACAGTTTCTTGCACAGTGACTGTGGCATTGACCTCGGGAGCGCGCCGCAGATTGGCAGAACCAGCCCCACGAAGCTTACCACAGTTGACGAAGGCAAGGGCTTGGAGGTGGAGCTGTTCATGCTGCAGACGCATACTGGGACCAGCAGGAAGGGAGCCAAACATATAACGCCGTGGACCAGTTCGCATCGAAGCTATAGACATCTCAAGAAGCGTGGTGACCTTTGTAGTTTCGGCGACGGTGTATTCTAACAAGAGATGGGAGTCCCTGGCGAATTGGCCAAACGCAGATGCGTAATTCTTGTAATAGGTGACCTCCTGGCCCGGCTAACGATGGGTGAGTGAACGGAAAGCGTACAACCAGTAGCAATAACAGACACACCTGGAACGCCTGCACCACAACGGTCATCTTGACCTGTCGCACCCCGGCTGCATCCACTGAAGACACCTGTTCCAAGGTAGTTCCCGGGGCTTCATTGAGAACGGCGCCACGGACAGCGGGGCCACGAACACGACGGCTGCGAAGTTGAAGGGCAGCACTAGTGGGACCTAGGTGCTCCCTTGCTGCAGCACGGCGGATAGTATTTGTCTGGGAGATCTGCGTTGGGCTGAGGTCTTCAACACGGCGGCGACGGCGGCGGGGATTGTTGGAGTGGCCATAAACTGGAATACCGAGACCACCCATGCCCAGCATTGGCTGTGTAGTGTTATAGCCTGATAGATTATTTGAAAGAAGAGGATGTCCGGTGGGCGCCGCCGGAAGGGAGATAGGTTGTGAACGAGCACTGGTATACGGGAGGGCATGTGGAACGGGAAGAGTGGGAAGGCGAGCTGCTGGAGAGCTAGCGGCAGGCGGAGTACTTTTCTGCCAAGGAAGCCGGAAAGCTCCCATTCGCCATTGAATCGCGCATAAACTGGTTCATCATGCCCGTAAAGAAGCCAAGGAATGGGTTGTTGTCTTCAGCGATGCAGAAATCAGATGAATTCAGATGATAACGGAGAAAATCTCGTACCTGAAGAAGACATGACTGCAGAAAATAGAGAGCGGCTATGACTGAGAGTTGGGGCCAGATATGATAAGAGAGAGAACTGGGGAAAGTCAAACACGATGGTCTCCGAAACATCAATGGTTTTGGGCAGGCGGGGAGGGTTGAGCAGTGGGATTTCGGCGTCGCGCGCCGTGCTTCGAACATGAGTTCAAAGAGTGATTTGGCCACAGGCCTGGGAGTGGGATTGGGATTGGGCTTGGGAGTGGGAGTGGGATTATGGCGGTGGTTGACATCAAGCGTGGGTGGCTTGGGATCGGCTATCAGGTAGGATGATGGCGATAACGGTAAGATGCCATTTGATTAGATTGTGAGTACACCAGTCGGTAACAAGTACAATACCGGGAAGTTGAAGGCTGGAAATTACTCTGCACATTGAACGTAGTGCATAGGATGTTCCAGTTGGGACCCAGGTAGACTATCCGTGTGTTCATCGTACATTTTCTATGTTCCTGTGATCAAAATGGGAGTACATGTTCGATGCACATTGTACAAAGCAATATGTAAATAATTTTTGACGATAAATACCGTCATAGGAAATGCTCGAGCCGATTGTGCTGAGACATGGCCGATTCACAATGAGCGTTCTGCCACTGTTGCAACCACCGACTTCCCTGTCATTCAATCGTATACTTCGCGGTCGTTTGTTGAGTGATTAAGAGAGTCGGACAATAAATTCTACTCGAAAAGAATATTGAATCGAGAAAGCCTAACAAGGGATTTTGGGCTGCCAGATCTGGCGGACATGTCGGGTTGTAAATAATACCACATACCTCAGGTCAGAGCCCGGGCAACACTAATCTGCATCTTACTGCACGCAGAGTCCCAAATACTCGTATGGTTCACAAAACATGTATGTGCCTATTTGGGGGGGTTTAAAGGGGGAGGACCGAGGAAGTCATTTTCGTCACATGACTTGCATTTATTACCATTTTGGGCACAACCTCAATGTGAGCTGGTCGGCGCTTGCGCGCCGACCGAGCGAACATGAGCTCTCGGTAGTCTGAAATACAGACATCTCTCAGTTTTCCTGTTTTGTGACCCGCCGCTCGCCGGCTTCTTACCATCACATTTGAGCTGGTACGCGTCCAGGTCACGTCATGTAAACCGTCCATCGTCCATTCCAAACGCGTCTCCGCTTCTACCACCAACGACACCGCAACCAACCTCTCGGTCCTTGTTGTCTACCTTTATCTCTCCCGTGACGAATGAACTCAAATATGCCTCGCGTTGTACTCTTGCGCTTCTGGATTGCCGGAAGCCGGTGCTTGCAGGCAGAGATAGTTTCATCTCGGTACGCAAACGGTAAGTATAGATTTTCTTCGTGCACACAGACGGATACCCAACCAAAACAGAACTGGCCGCACTCCGCTTCCGCGGCGAACCGCTGAAGATAAACCGTGCAAACGATCTCATCGGGGACAAAAAGATGGCAAGGCATGACAGGTGCCTTGGACTGCCACGTTTACTCTGCGCTGTCCCTCCGGCAAGTTACATGTCCCTGAATGGCGCTTACGGTGAAATGTCAAACAGCTGCCGACCCCGCTGCATCACTGGAATATAAAGCATTCGGTGAAAGTATGAGCACCGATCCCCATCATCGCTTTCACCTTTCGCAGGACGCTCGCGAATATACTGGCGGTGGTTTCCACCGTCTGGATCTTGCTTGTCCTGCCGCTCACACTCGCCTTCTTCCTACAACCTCGACGTAACTGCTCGTTTGGAAATGCTGGGGACGGTAACGAGGGCCGCACTCTCCTCCTGACCGCACATCCAGACGATGAGACGTTCTTCTTCAGTCCCACCCTGACTGCCCTCAGTCATATGCAAAACGTTGGGCGAGCGCGAGATGTCTTCGTCGTCTGCTTGTCCACTGGGAATGCGAAAGGCCTTGGGGATGTGAGGAAGGAGGAATTTGGGAAGGCTCTTGAAATATTCGGAATACGACAGGGAAGACGGTTCATCCTAGATCATCGTGAGCTTTGTCTTTTGCCGATCAGCAAAGTCTTACTATTTTTCAGGTACTTGCAAGACAACAAGACAGCTGTCTGGGATCCCGCTGTCGTAGCCCAGGAAACTACGTCCAGTAGTTGATAATACGGTATCACAACAGTAAGCCGTCCCTGTCGAGCATTCCCATGTCGTTCGCTTAATTTAGCGTACAGATCCTTACTTTGATGCGCACGGAATTACTGGCCACCCAAATCATTTCTCCGCATTAGCGGGGCGGCCCATCTTGTCCGTATCCTGCCAGCTGCTACCCGCCCCCGCCTCTTTGCTCTTCACTCTCGCCCCGCAACAAAACACCTGGGTCCATTTGCGGCATTGATACCTTGGCGGAATGTCTCCTCCCAAGGGCCCGTCTTCATCGCTTCGTTGGTGGATTTTGCTACAGCACTCCGCGCAATGATCAACCATCCGAGTCAACTACGTTTGGTCAGTTTTTTGAAGGGGCTGTTTTCGCGATATTGTGGGTGAACGAGTGGGTTGAGGTTGCAATATAAAAGCGAACCTTGAATGTAACAGATCAAAATGCAACATCTCCGCGGGTTCGAATCATACAAGAGCAATTCTGATGTCAGTCCGCATATTCTCGATGCTCAGCTGGAATCAGCTCAGCCCTGAGTCTGCAGAGCTTGATGTATGAAATTTACAGCGTGATCGGAGCCGGAGAGAAGCAGATTGTTAGCGTAGCGCCTCAGTTACCAAGAAGGAACTCAGTATATTATTATGTACCTGTTAGCGTAGCCTACAGGATAATTAGAGATGGAATAAAGTAAGTAAAGAAAACGGACGTACGCCTCAGTTACCAAGAAGGAACTGAGGCGAATAAGCGAGTGTCGTAAACTATGATAGCGGAATGAATCGGGATGACGGGATGAAACGGAAATAGGTAATGAACGTAAGGTAAGATAAGATATACCGCTAACACTCCCCTCAGACCGTTATGCCGAGACTTGGCAAATATGTGAAGTTGTCGGTGTCGTTGGCGTCGGAGGCGATCCAGGTGAGTGATACAATTATTTCGTGTTTGAACGGCGGCGGGAGCCTCGGCGAAAAGCATCCGGAAAAGGGAATACGCTCGTTCTGCGTCTATCGACGTCTTGCGGGTGGACTCGCGGAGTCGATGTGCATCTTATCCGCCATTCAAGCTCGGCCGCACTGCTCGTTCGGAAGGTTCGGGCCTTGACGTTCACGTGGGAACGATGCTGTGCATCTTCCTTCTCTTCCTCTCCCACCACCTTCAAGTCTGGCTCGGCGCTCTCCCCTCACTCTGGCGCTCCCCTCGGTGGAAGATCGACACGGCGTATGCTTTCTGCGCCCGTTCGTGCCGGTCCGCATCCGGGACCTGTAGTCCACGCGCATACTTCCGGTATTGGCCACCAAACCCGCTCGTCGCGCCTTCCCCGCTCTGCAATTGGCGGACGTATGCCGACGGCTTCCGTATGCGAGGCCCCAAGTCCTCCCCCACTCCGTTAACGTCCGGGGGCGCTACTGGGGCGTCGGGTTCGTCGGCGGTTGCGGCGTCTTCCACTTGGGTGGATGCTTCTATTTCCGCGCTTTCTTCGCGCGCGGGCTCGGTTTCCGCCGTGTTGGTAGGTGCAATTGGTGTGTTGGGGTTGGTCGTCGGCTCTGAGGTGCGTTGTACGCCACTCTCCGTGGGTTTCTGCTGACCACTGCTTGGGACCTCCACGGGGATTTCCGCAGACGTTCTCCCCCGAACTCGGTGCCGTCCTCGAAGCGGACGCTGCGCTCGACCGTCGTGGTCCTCGCCCCTGGCCAATACACCTTGTGGCCGTCGGGGATGGTGCTGCTCGGCCCTACCCATACGCCCTCGTTCTCGCACACCCAAACCCTGCACCCAAATCTCCGTGCGCACTTCAGGTCGGGTCTCTTGCCCGTCATGACCTCGTACGGTGATCGTGGCCCGGTTTGTTTCGTCGGCGCGCGGTTACGCAGCCATACTGCGTACAGAACAGCGAGCGCCCAGAACGACTGCGGCAATCCACTGGCCAGCAGCATCGCTCGGGCATGGCCACCGATGGCCTCGTTTAAGCGCGTCGTGGCGCCGATCTCGATGTTGGCTATGCGCCTTCATTGTCGGCGCAAATTTGCGCGACTGACGGAGGGACTCCCCCGCCTCCTTTGTCTTCTGGAGCCATAGCCACGCGACGTTCGTCTTCGCGTCGAGGTGCGTGTCATAATATTTATATCCGCCCTTCGCCGTCGCTGATGGTGGGCCCTCAGGTCGCCGGTCGTGCGCTCCCCCGCGCCCTTCTCGCAGGTCCCGATGCCGCTGTGCAATCGGTACGCCTTCCGTCTTCGCGCGGGTGCAGACCTGGCATTCCACGATAGGCGTGGATAGGTCGACATCAAAATTGAGCGCGGCGCCATTCGCGCGAGCGTTTCGATGGTGCTATGCGCCATGTGTCCGAGCCTCTCGTGGGCCTCGGTGCGCGCAGGGCCTGCGCGCGGTGTGGGCGGCACTGGCGCCAGTAGCTAGGTCTGGTTTCCAGGTCGTAAGGGGTAGACGCCGTCGCGTTCGGGGACGCGGAGGATGACTCGGCCAGTCTTTCGCGGTGAGTGTACCGTATCCGTCTTCGGCATTACTGAATACAAGCCCGTGTTTTTCGTAGCTTCGCGAGGGAGATAAGGGGTCGGACACTCTGGTAGGTGATACATTTTTGAGGGTAAAGGTCTTGACGCCGCTCTGATTGCAGGTGAACGCGTCGTGCCTATCTGGGTCGCATATTGGAGTCCGGACGCGGTTTGGATGCCGTAGGGCTCGCACGGCGCAATGTCGACGAAGTTGGCGAGGTCGCCGTCGTAGTGCTGCGACGCGCCGGTGTCGAGGAGTCGTAGGGTTTGGTGTCCCGCCGCATGGAGCGCGTATGCTGGGATTGCCGCCGTCAGGTAAGCATGGTCCTCTGCCGCATGCTCTGTCTTCCCCGTTGCGCTTCCCTGTGCTGCCGCTGCCTCGCCCTTGTCCTTCTTTCCGCCACCCGCCTTTCATCCCTTTGGTCCCTGTCCCTCGGCGCCACCTCCCGGGCGCCAACACGTCTCCTTTACGTGTCCATCCAACTTGCAGTTGGTGCAAAATCTTCCCTTTTGACTGCTGCTGACGCTGGAATTTTGCAGACATCGCCATCGCTTCTTCGCGTTCGCGGCGGTCATCGGCCATCTCGAATTTGATGGATTGCTCCAGCGTGCGGTGGACGAGCGGAAGTCGAGGTCTTGCCCGCCGCCATTGCCGTGGTAATCGCTGTCTGTACCACGGGACGTTGCTTCTTCGGCATGGCCTTCGTGAGGATCGCGGCGTAGACGTCATCGGTGAGTGTTCCACCAGCCAGGATATATTCGTTGCGCTTTTTAATTAGGCGCTCGATGGTCTTTAGCGCGTCCTCGGGATCCTCGCTGGTGCAGCGTGTTTCGGTCAAGTCCATCAGCAAGTCGGTTTTGGCCAGCACACCCTGGTTTTCGAAGCGTTCGCACAGGGTGTTCCACAGTGCGGAGACGGGTCTGACGCCGATCAGGCGCTGGTGGATTTCCTCCGGCCATGATGCCATGAGGATGTTGGTGATGGCGGCTTGCTTCTGCAGCCACTCGTCCATGAGGTCCTCGTAAGCATCTATTTCTGCCTCGTATGCGTCTTTCGCTGCCTTCGTGGCGTTTTCGGCAGGCTTCTCGGGCGCTTTTGGTTCTTTCGCCCGGCCCATTAGGTGTTTTCGGAAGCCCGGTTGGCCAATCAGATGCGCACTCATGCGCTCCTTGTACGAGACCCAGTTCGTGCCCCCTCGCTGAGTTTCGGGATCGTGGACACGACTTTGCTGGTCATCGTCAGGTCTGAGGCCATTTCCTCGGGTGCCAATAACCTGTTAGCGTAGCGCCTCAGTTACCAAGAAGGAACTCAGTATATTATTATGTACCTGTTAGCGTAGCCTACAGGATAATTAGAGATGGAATAAAGTAAGTAAAGAAAACGGACGTACGCTCAGTTACCAAGAAGGAACTGAGGCGAATAAGCGAGTGTCGTAAACTATGAAGTAGCGGAATGAATCGGGATGACGGGATGAAACGGAAATAGGTAATGAACGTAAGGTAAGAAAGTATACCGCTAACACAGATCGTCGCAATTATTTTGGGCCAAGCGTAACTGTGTTGAATCCCCCAAGAATCCCCATTCTCAATGAGTAGCGCCTCCGGCCCGTTCGATGTTCCGAATTTCAACTCCGAAATCTAATCGCTCCACTCCGCCATTTCGGAAATCACCGATAGCATCAATTGTTGGCGAAAATCTCACGGCCCTTTTGCTCTCAACGGTGATGCCAGCCTTTTACCTCACTTCTTTCCTCCGAGTTTCCTGCCTGAACGCGATATACCGAATCTTTCTGGAATGGTATCAATCACTTTGACGGATGAATGATGCCCGTAGGTGGCGCCATGGTGGCACCAGGGTGGCGCTTGTGACGGGTGGCAACACGGAATGGTTCCAGATTGTG
The DNA here is from genome assembly GCA_029378375.1 of Mycena olivaceomarginata. Taxonomy (NCBI): domain Eukaryota; kingdom Fungi; phylum Basidiomycota; class Agaricomycetes; order Agaricales; family Mycenaceae; genus Mycena; species Mycena olivaceomarginata. Next base: position 4,132 of record JARKIC010002836.1, on the reverse strand, counting down.
AAACAGCAGCTACGCAAGAACGCAAAAGTTCACCCCCCCCGATCTAGGACAAAGCTAACGCCTATCTTCATTCATCCCGACCTTGGGGATTTGCAAAGTATGGGCTCGATCGCCGGCTCTTTCCTCGCCCAAGAGTTCACGTTTGACCTGCTTTTCAACAATGGGTGCGTTTCCTTCACAACGCGCCATGAGTTAATTTCCACATTGACGTCTCCCAGTGGCGTAATAATTCCATCCGTCGAGTGCTTCCGGCGCAAGGACTCGTACGCCGGAGCGTAGTGCGAGGTCTCGGTGCTAATAACTACCATGCAGAATTTGGAACAAATGTTCTTGGTCCTTTCTTTCTCGCCGAAATCCTCGTACGTTTTCAAACCCCTTAACAGCGATCTGTATCTTGATTCACAGGATACCCGCATTCACCAAGACCCTCCAGGAGGCCCGAATGCCTGCACGCGCCATAAACATTCTCCATAGGACACCAAATAGCTCCCGGAATCGGGGTGGAGTTCGACAGCCTCAAAGGTGGACCTGAGCGGGACGCGGTTGGTAGCGTCATGGGTCCTTGGTACGCAAGCTTCAATTATGAAGATTCCCTCACTCTCAGGCGGCTGTACGGCGAGAGCAAGCCCGCCACAATCTTGACCTCCAACTACTTCGCACAGCTCCACTCCGACGTACTTGTCTCCTTCGCTTTGCACCCTGGATTCATCGCCACTGACCTTTGACGGTGCGTTCCCGGGATGACTTCTGCGCGATTGAAAACTCATACACAGGCAATTTCATGAAGGCACGACGGGACCATCATGCAGGCGACCGGGAAGGCGTTCTTCTACCCCCTGTGCGTCCATTTCATCAATCCAATTGTTTTTGTTGAACGGACTGACCTCAGGCTGGGCGATTACATTCCACTATGCGCGCAACAATGGCGAGTCTCTTAACGAGGTCAACGCCAGGTACGCTTTGCACGTAACCCACAAGCTCCGCGCACCCATATAGCATTTGCAGCTTGGTTCCATGGGGCGCGATTTGGATACGTGCGCATCAGATCGAGTCCTCGAGGACGAGGTCATCTCAAGCGATCAAAAGGTTTTAAGTTGTGCGTCGTCGTTCCCGATCCACCACTTCATCATGTTTTCGTCCCGTTTCTTGATCTCCACTTTTTATTTCAGCCGCTCACATCCATCTTCATTCATGACGGATATATTGAATGGAGGCGGGCTGTTGTACCAGTCAATTTGACAACGTGATCTGATCTGAGACCCGGTGGAATCCTCAACCTCCTAGGTTTATCTGGAGCCTCCGACTCTTACATTGATAAGCTGCTCTTTCCTAATTCCCTTGTGCCCATCTCTCAGTCCCCCGAGATTTCTATCGCAACATGGCACGTTTGGCAGAATTTGGGCGATTGCAGAACTATTCTTCGTCGCACGTTCCTCGCTGGCCGTCTTCTATGCTCAACACCTGTCCTTTACTCCATCTGCCTCTTCGTGATGCAAATCCCCGCCATCTGGTTCTGCAAGATTTTCGCTCTGTTCATCAGCTTCTTTGCGATCTGTTACCCTGCTGATCAGCCTCGTCAGATAAACTCCCGTGGTTTCGGATGCGCGCGCGCGATTCTCCAGTTGAAGCAGCGACCTAGGCAATTGACTCCCTGTTGTATGCATTGCTCGCTGTCTTTCAGATCAGATTGCTGGTTGTGGCGAAATTCTTTTCGGAGGAAGATGAAACAAAGTCTAAACTTGGCTGTCGAAGGTCGATCTCCAAGATATCACTTCTCTCAGGAACGGTCATTTTCAGCTACTCTGCTACCCCCACCGGAGATTATTGCCAATTATTCGTTCGCTCATTTTCAATCGCCGAGAGTATGCGAGGCCAACACGAAACATTCTTGTGTTAATACGGCTTCCAGAGATTGTGTGCAGGCTATCTGCTATTTGCTACTGCGGTTGCTTCTCGACCTCACATCATTGATGTAGTGCTCATGACCCACTGGCACAGCTCTAGGTTGTCAGCTATTTCATCTCGCACCCCACCTTCTCCCCCCCTTCTCTCTGATGTGGGAGAGGCGTCGACGTCTACCCTCGATGGAGTCCGCCTCTGCCGCGACTTCGCTGTGTTCTGTCACCACAGCCAGTGCGGAGTCCCTCAATTTCGACGATGTGACGCCCAGAACATCTTTGGAGACATGCCGACCTCGTTGGGAGGATTCTCCGCCAGCACCGGCACCGACTGCGCCGCTTTAAGCTCTACCCGGATGGCGCCGGCTGAGCTGAGGTTCACTGCCGACAGGCCGGCACTCACCGTTCATCCGCGCGCTGGTGAGCTAATCTTTCCTTCCGGACTCACGTCATCTCTAACAAGATATCAAAGGTCCGGTGCGCCTTGTTGGCCGCGGTGGACAAGGATCCCGTCCACGGCTGTTGGATTCCGGGGACAGCCACCCAGCAGCCCCGACTATGCATCGCGGTCACTCTCGAGCTTCTTCCGGTGTCCGGCGGCGACAGCACGCGCATCGTTGGCCGAGGCGGGATAGGTTCCCGGCCGCGCGAATTACCCGCCCTCACGCGCAGTCGCTTGCCCCCCCTCACACCGCCAGCGACCACGCTGAATCCGTCGATGACACAGCCTGTTTTACCGCCCGGCGGCCGTGGTGGAGCAGGATCAAAATCCCGGGCAGCAAAATCGTCGTCGGAAGCTCCCGAGACGGTGAGGTCGTCGAAGTTTCCTTGGAAGGGGAAGGGCAAGGCTACGGGGAATGCCTCGACATATGGAGCACCGAGTCTGACGCGCACTGACACGATGGATACTACGTCGGCCAGTCTGGTCGATTTTCTGCCTGCACATCGCGCCAGGCAGGCATATCAAAGCACCATGGCACAGGATTTTATCCTCGAACCTATCCTGCGAGCAATCTTAGCACTGAGGTTGCTGGTCTGCGCCGCCCACTACGACTGCATAAACTCCTTCGCAGCTTTGTGTGTCGACTAAGGCGACGACACCAGGACAAAACGAGGGAGAGATCTCACGCCGGCCCAGTATTTCTGGCTCTTCGATTGCGTTTACTTCATGCGATACGCCGAACCCCCGGAACTCCGACGAAACGGTACGCCGATATGGGTATCCAACCCACCTCGCCCGCCTCCGGTACTTTCCGATCCGCCTTACGACTCACAATCCGAAAGTCTGTCATACGACGGTGATAGTGCCGATGACCACTCCGAGCTACGCACCGTCTCCCCCACGAGCACGATCACCCTCCTATGCCCCATCAAACTCGGAGGGACTATTATCTCGATGATCATCTGCACCGCTCCCCCACCCCAACTGCCCCTTCAGTCGACAAGCATTTCTCAGTGCCGTTCCAATCTTTCGATGATTCAAGATCTTCGTGCGAGTCTGCTGACGGTGTAGTACGAGAAGAACCCGATTGGGCTGGGAATGGAACTGTACGGATATACAAGAGGTAATTAGAACACTGCGTGAGCTGCGTCTGTGAGACAATGGGTGCTTGGCATTAAATTAAACAACGTTTACATCTTTTTCGATCATACGCGCGTTTTTTAGTGAATGCTGCTCAAAAGAGAGATGAGCGCAAACGTACCAATGCTGTCAGTCTGGATTGATTCGGTGGAACAGTTCTCCGGCAGATGTGTTCGGAGCTACTTCGCTGAAATGAATCCGGAAAAGTCGACGTCGGCCATAGGGCGAGGGGGTCCGGAGCAGCACATTTGCACGAACCGTTCATAATCAGATTCTAGGCAATCAACGAACCACTTTGAAGCAGTCATAAGAAGAACGCTCGCCAGACTGGTTGTTATCGTGTAAATCATGCATCTACGAGGGGGAGGCACCAGTGAGCGGGATGAATAAGACACAAAGTGGCGCTGCGGAAATCGAGAGACGAAAGAGCAGAGTGGGGAGTATTCGAGCGCAAGGGATTGGGGGTCAACGAGACGAACAGATGGTGGGCGTGTATGGGGTCCGAGTCATGGAAACGACCGGAGGTGAGTGAGTATTTAAACGAAATTTCGGCATATACAGTATACATGCGCAATTGTAAGATGAGATCACCCCAGGCACCTACGTTTGAGTTATGTAAGGTCCTCTTAGGTAGGTTAAAGTGTAGTAGCAT
>JARKIC010002835.1:0-45842 GCA_029378375.1 Mycena olivaceomarginata | reverse complement strand
CATCGCGAGCACAAAGCGGTCAAAGAGCGCGCTAATGTCGTCGAAGGGACCTTCCGGCGGAGTATACAATGAACCTGCCGAAGATGGAGGAGTTGGGTGCGGTCCATGAAGGATGGGCCGAAGATGGGCAGGGGGGCCTCGTCTGGCCATCGACTTCAGGGTCAGGTGGATTGGTTCGACGAAAACTACCAGGGTTATGGTTTCCGTGAGTGGGAGCGAGGAGGCAATCTGAGATGTTCTGGGAGAATAAAGCCGGAAGGCGCCTGTCGTAGCCGACCCAGACCTTGATCTCGACCTCCAGGACAAACGGCAGAAGGGGTAATCGCGTGATATCTACGAGCATTCAAATGGTACCGTGAATCCAGATATAACACAACGCACCTTCAGATTGATGGCAAGGTACTTTAAAGTTGCGGCACAAGCCGCTATGATTCGCCCCGCGTAGCTCGCGTTGTCCTGGTCGATGCATATTCTAAGACGACGCTCGATCTGCTGGTGTATGCGGGGTTCCGTGGATGCAGCAGAAAATCGTAAATGAGGGGAACTGCAGGGCCAGTATCGACGAGAGTTAAGTGACGAAGCCGTGGAGCTGGGGGGAGGCGTGTAGTTGCTCGGATATCTCCTCTCGCACGTCCATACAGATATCGAAAAAGAAACGACGGGGATAGCTGTCGCCGCAGAAATCAATGCTGCAGGAACACCCTGCATACTCGAAAGATGTAGATTCGCAGAGAGGGCCGCGATAAGCAGTCGAGCAGAGCTGAACAAGCTTCGTGTTCAACAGAATTCCAATTGACACTGGAGCCCTTCCAAAAACGAGGAGAGACTCGATGTTTTGTACCGAACGAAGCAAGCCTGCCACGGCCACAGAATCCGGCACTGTGGACGGCATTAGAATGACTAGTCACAGATATGACACGAGATGTGGGGATTCAGCAAGGGCAGCAGCGGTATGTCCAGAATGTCGTCCGAGTCCGAGCCGGACTTTTCGAAAGAGTTTCCACTGAGAAGGTCGGAGAACGAAGTCGCGACAAGTGCGCAGGACTTAAGCGTTTCCTTGTCATGAATTTCGTCGATAATCGCGTCGAATAATTCCTGGGGAAGCGGAGACATGAGAGTTGAGATGAAGGTGAGGTAGCGGCTCGGCCGACTAGCTCCGATTGCCCTATCTGACTAGTAGATTCTTCTTCTCCTTGCAACGCTGGTAGTACACTGTACAGTAATTTCATTTCTTATCGCGCACTCGGAATCTTTCGATACCTTTCAACGATTTTATTCTGGACTCTACGCACTATGAAGCTTGTAAATTTAATTACCCACCCCCTTCCATAGGAAGGATGTCCACAGCGCGAACGAGAGGCCCGATAGTCTTTGATCGATGATAGAGTGCTTACGGAACTGGGCGTCCGAGGTGTACGATTGCGCCAACTTGAGGAGAAATTCGTGGCTGGGAGTTGTTGAGGAATACTTTGGCAGGGTAATTTATACGGACCTTAGGGAGCTATTCCAATGTACATTTCAGAATCCCTGTACCCTGAAGCCCCCATCATCGACTCCATCGCGAGCACAAAGCGGTCAAGAGCGCGCTAATGTCGCCGAAGGTACTTTGCCGGCGGAGTATACAATGAACCCGCCGAAGATGGAGGAGTTGGGTGCGGTCCATGAAGGATGGGCCGAAGATGGGCAGGGGGGCCTCGTCTGCCCATTCGATTTCAGGGCCAAGGCGGACTGGGTCGACGAAAACACCAGGTTATGGTTTCCGCGAGTGGAAGTGAGGAAGCAATCTGTGAGATGTTCTGGGAGAAGAAGCTGGAAGGCGCCTGTCTTCGCCGACCCAGACTTTGATCTCGACCTCCAGGACAGACGGCAGAAGGGGTAATTGTATGATATCTACGAGCGTTCAGAAGGTACCGTGAATCCAGACATAACACAGCGTACCTTGAGGCTTGACGGCAAGGTACTTTAGAATTGCGGCACACGCCGCCATGATTCGCTCCGCGTAGTTGGCGCTGCGCTTGTCGATCTTTATTTCTAGACGCTCGATCTGCTGGGTGTATGCGGGCTTCCGTGGATACAACAGAAAATCGCAGATGGCGGGGCCGACGTCGCCGAGAATCAAGTGACGAAGCCGGGGAATGGGGGCGGAGGCGTGAAGTTGTTCGGATAGGTCCTCTCCCAAACGGGCCGTGATACAGAATAAACTCAACGACGGGAATAGCCATCGCCGCTTAAAATCAATGCTGCAGGAAAATCAAACAGACTCGATAGTTCGAGTCGGCGTAGAGAGGGCCGCGATAAGCAGTCAAGCAGAGCAGAAGAAGCCTCATCTCCGAGACTACTCCAGTACTCTGCACCTCCAAAAACTACCAGAGACTCGATGCTTTGTACCGAACGGAGTATGACCGCCATGACCAAGATGTTTCCGACACTAAGTCCCATATATAAATGTTCAGGTCACGGATATATGACACGAGATGTGGGAATTCAGCAAGGGTAGCAGAGGGATCAAGATCTCCGCCGAAAGCTGGACTTCTCGAAAGAGGTTCCGCCGAGAAGGTGAAAGAAACGAAGTCGCCACGAGTGCGCAAGCTTTAAGCGTTTCTTTGTCGCGAACTTGGTTGATAATCGCGTTCGAATAGTTCCTGTGGAAGCGGAGACATGAGGGTTGGGATCAAGTTGGGATCTTTGACTCGATGAAGGTGAGTACTGCTCGGCGACTAGCTCCGGTCTCGCGCTCCTCCCTGCCTAAGTGCCCCCGACTGCACTACTCCACAAGCACCCTAAAATCCGTGTCGATGCGACGGAGTATCCGCCGTGCCTTCGATCGTAACCTACCAGATTTTCTTACAACCCTGTTATAGTATACATCCTAATTGCATATCGCCTTAAGCGTACTTGCACTCCTCAGGCTTTGATACCTTATCAAGGGTGGTATTCTGGACTCTACGCACTAGTGACTATGGAGCTTGTAAATTTAACTACCCACCCACTTCCATAGGAAGGATGTCCGCAGCGCGAATGAGAGGCCCGAGAGTCGTTGATCGACGATAGAGTGCTTACGGATCTGGGCATCCGAGGTGTACATTGCGCCCACTTGAAGGAGAAATTCGTGGCTGGGGAGTTGTTGAGGAATACTTTGGCAGCGCCGAGGAATTTATACGGACCTTAGAGAGCTATGGTGGATTGTCCAATGTATATTTCAGAATCCCTGTCCCCCGAAGCCCCGGCATCATCGACTCCATCGCGGGCACAAAGTGGTCAAATGCCGCGCTAATGTCGCCGAAGGTACTTTGCCGGCGGAGTATACAATGAACCCGCCGAAGATGGAGGAGGTGGGTGCGGTCCATGAAGGATGGGCCGAAGGTGGGCAGGGGGGCCTCGTCTGGCCATTCGATTTCAGGGCCGGGGGGAGTGGGTAGACGAAAACCACCAGTGTTATGGTTTCCGCGAGTGGGAGCGAGGAGGCAATCTGTGAGATGTTCTGGGAGAAGAAAGCCGGAAGGCGCCTGTCGTAGCGGACCCAGACCTTGATCTCGACCTCCAGGACAAACGGCAGAAGGGGTAATCGTATGATATCTACGAGCGTTCAGAAGGGTACCGTGAATCCAGATATAACACAACGTACCTTCAGGATTGACGGCAAGGCACTTTAAAGTTGCGGCACAAGCCGCCATGATTCGCGCCGCGTAGCCCGCGTTGTCCTCGCTGTGTATTCCAAGACGCTCGATCTGCTGGGTGTATGCGGGCTTCCGTGGATGCAGCAGAAAATCGCAGATAGGGCGAACTGCGGGCCAGCGTCGTCGAGAATCAAGTGACGGAGCCGTGGAGCGGGGGCGGAAGCGTGCAGTTGCTCGGATATCTCCTCATGCAAATCCATACGAACATAGTAAAAGGTGACGACAGGGATAGCTGTCGCCGCGGAAATCAATGCTGCAGGAACACCCTCTATGAACTTTAGATTTAGTCGTCGCAGAGAGGGCCGCGACAAGCAGTCGAGCAGAGCAGAAGCAACTTCGTGTTCGAGACGACTCCAGTCCCCTCCAAAAACAGCCAGAGACTCGATGTTTTGTACCAAGCGAAGCACGCCTGCTACGGCCACAGAATTCGGCACTGCGGGCGGCATAACCATGGTCAAGTCACGGATGTATGACATGAGATGTGGGGATTCAGCAAAGGCAGCAGCGATATCTCGAGAACGTTGTTCTCCAAGCCCGAGTGTCAAATTCCGAAACAAATTTCGCGCTGAGAAGGCCGGAGGAACGAAGTCGCGACAAGTGCGCAAGCCTTGAGCGTTTCCTGGTCATGAATTTCGTCGATAACCGCGTCGAATAATTCCTGGGGAAACGGAGCCATGCAAGTCGAGAAGGAAGCTGGATCCGGAGCAATCGGCCGACATCTCCCACGGCAATCCATTCAAACAAATCCCTCCATCCTTTTATTTCACCCATCCAAACACTACACAAACGACACTCTACTCAACACTCTCGTCCATTCACTCCATTCATCATTCATTCAGCCGCACACACTCAAGTCGTGCGCAATAAAGTACAGTAATTTTCAGGTCCATGAGAGAAACGCGCAACGCAAAAAGGAACAGTTTCCACCGGCGGGTTGGCCGCCGCGCCTCGCCTCGCCTCGCTAGGCCGTTCTCTACTCAACCGTGACGGACTTGGCCCTGCAACGCAACACAACACTCAGCATCGCCCCAAACAAAACAAACCACCACTCACAATTCCTCGGGAAATCCACATCGCACCCATTCTTCACCGCGAGATGGTAGCTCAGCAGCTGCAGCGGAATAATATTCAGCAGCCCCTGCAGGCAGTCGATCGTCTTCGGCACCCGAATCGTCTTCGCGCCCGCGGGGATGCCCTCGTCGCCCTCGTTGCACAGCACGATCGGCTGCGCCTTGCGCGCCGTGATCTGCGCAAACGCGGACTGCACCTTCGGGTAGAGCGAGTCCTGCGTCATGATGATGATCACGGCATGTTCTCGTCGATGAGCGCGAGCGGGCCGTGCTTCAGCTCGCCGGCGAGGCCTGCGAGGGGATGAGCGGGTCAGTAAAGGAGGGAAGGAAAGGAAAGGAAGGGACCCACCCTCGGAGTGCATGTAGCTGATTTCCTTGATCTTAAGCGCGCCCTCGAGGCAGGTGGCGTATCTGGAGTGCGTACACCGATGAGCAAAACCAGAGCAACAGGCAGCGAAGAAAACGCACTGGTATCCTCTCCCCATGAGCAACAGACTCTTGTTGTCCGAGATCGTGTAGCGAGCTGCTGCAGCGCCTTATCCTGATCGAGCACCTTCTTGATCATCCCCGGCATCGCGTGCAGCCCGTCGATAATCTGCCGCCGGCGCTCCGAGAACGAGATGCGGTCCTCCGACAGCTGCAGCGCCATGAGCAGCAGCGCAATGTACTGGCTCGTGTACGCCTTGGTCGACGCCACGCCGACCTCGGCCCCGCGTTGATGTGCACCCCGCAGTGCGTCTCGCGCGAGAGCGTCGACCCGACGGTGTTCACGACGCCCACGCACAGCGCCCCGCGCTCGAGGCAGTACCGCAGCGCCAGGATCGTGTCCGCCGTCTCCCCGCTCTGGCTGAGGAACACACACGTCGTCCCGGAAGATCGGCGTCTTGCGGTCCAAAAGTCGCTCGCGAGCTCGACGCTGACGGGATCTCCGTCAGCTCCTCGAAGATCGCGCGCGTCGCCAGGCACGAGTGGTAGCTCGTCCCGCACGCGATGAACACGATGCGGCGGCAGCGGCGCATGATGGGGGTACGCGCGCAGCCCCCCGAGCGTGATCTGGTGCGAGTCAAAGTTGACGCGCCCCCGCATGGTGTTGACGACCGACTCGGGCTGCTCGTAGATCTCCTTCTGCATGAACGTGTCGAACTTGCCCTTCATGATCGCCGCAATCTCGAGCTCGAGCGTCTCGATGCTGCGCGTGGTCGCGATCTGGCCGGGGGTCTGGTTGCCGTCCTCCTTGCGGAGGCGGTGGATGTGCAGCTCGCCCTCGGCGATGTGCGCAATGTCGTCGTCCTCGAGGTACAGGACGCGCTTGGTGTGCTCCACGACGGCGGCAGCGTCCGAGGCGATGTAGAATTCGATCGGCTGGGGAAGGCCATCCTCGGACATGAAGGCTCGCGACTGAGTGCGCAGAACTTTGGGGCTGATGTCGGCGGGCCAGCAGAGAGCTCGGGGTCGGCGGGGCACTGAAAATCGGGTAAGAATCGGTCGCGGCAGATCGGTAGCTTATTCACGTACCATCGACCTTGGCGTCGTTCTCTTCCGCGAATTCGACGTCCACAAGTCGACCTTGAGCTTCTTGTCCGTCTTGACACCGATCAGAAGGCGAGCCACGACGAGCGGTGACGACCTCATTAGGGTAGTGGATCGACTTGAAGACAAATGCAAAGAGCCCTCGAGCTCCTTGAGGACTGCCTTGACGAGCTCAGTGAAAGTGATGCGCTTGTCGGGCTGCGAGTCGTAGATGTACTTGGTAAGCTTCGCAACGGCCTCGGTATCGGTGTCGGTCTCAAAGACGTATCCGCGCTTTTGCAGAACAAGCCTAAGCTCGCCGCTGTTGGTGACGATGCCGTTGTGGACGATGCAGAATTCATTGGTCTCGTCGGAGCGGACGGGGTGGCAGTTGCGCTCAGAGGAGGACCGTGGGTTGCCCAGCGAGTGTGGGCGATGGAGACTTGGATACGAAGACTTTGTTGACGTCGACGGAGCTGCCGGCAATCTTCTTGCGCAGGCCAGCGACCTTTCCGACCTCCTTGAAATAGAGGACCGTGCCTGGCTTGTCGCCATCGATACCGAGTCCGGCAGAATCGTACCCTCGGTACTCTTGGCGCGCCAGTCCACGCAGAGGACCTCGAGGATCTCCTGGCGGCGCTGCAATTGAGGTCAGCACGAGCGTAATTGAGCCAAATGGTGCAACGTCGCGTCAGCGACTCCTGAAGCATGTCGAGATAGCTATCACCGACACGAGGCGATGCTTGGGCGCGTAACCCAGATCTCGACCACCTCGAAAGCTGAGATGAATCGCCAAAACCCACCTTTTCCTTCAAGAAACTGCAGTAGCCAAAGATACCACACATCGCGTCTAAAGTAATGTAGAAGACTGGGACTGGTCAGTATGGACGCGATTTGGGCGATGTAAACATACTTGGAAGGGGGATTTTGTGAAGAAAGGGCGATGAGGAGGAGGAGAGAGAGAAGAACGATAGCTTCAGTGCTCGGTTATAAGGCTCCTGATGACGGAGTGCAAAGGCGCCAAACAGCTCACAACACCCGCCAGGGGTGTCGTCCCAACTCGGAATCATCTAATTCCCGAGTTTCATTCGCACCGCATTCACTCAAACAATCGGCGCAAGAACGCCGCCCTGCCAATCCTTTGCGGTGCATATCGCCACTATTCGTCCGTTCCTCAAGCCGATGCTGTGCTAAACGAGGTGGTGCCATGAAGTTTGAAATGTGCGCCCACAGACAGCCACACACGTTCGCTACACCTCAGAAACCATCAACTCGGCGATGGCGGCGCTGGGCGCATCGACAAGCAACGGAACCGCAGGTTGTTTCGATGCGAGCTGTCGCCCGGCGTCGTAAATGGTAGCCTAGCAGACTTTCTTCCCCGCAGTCGTTCTCTCCGGTACAGAAACTCCGCAAAAACGTAATTTCCTCAGCGCGAATTCCTCAATCCGATGCTGTGCCTGAATCGACGAGGTGGTGCCATGAACTCGAGGTCTGGCTCCTATGGAGACACATCAACTCGGAGACGCGACCTGGTGCGACAACGATGCAGCCGTCGCGGAATCGCCACACCCCGTAAACTTTCTTTCCCCGCTGGAAACACAATCGTTCCCCCAAGACTCGCGCTAGCACCGGCACAAAAACTCTCCGCACAAAAAACGGAACGGTCGTCTAGGGCAACGGCTACTTCCTTGTCTCAGACCTCGGCACCCCGCGCGCGCTATGCTGTAAATCCGTCTCGCCGCGAGGCATTTCTTCGCTAGATCGTCGTACTTGGTACAATCAACTCCGCGCCCTAATTATACTTGGTGTGGACATTGAACCGCACATGGAACTTGGAAGGAAATTATTAATTAAGGAAAAGTCAACTTGAACTGAAATAGCATCAACTCGGCGCTGCGGCCGACTATCCGAATCTGTGATTGCTATGTACACCACCATCCTTCTTCTGCGGCGCCGGTAAGGCACCGACTGAATTGAACGAATTGGAACACTCCCCGTTCTTTCGGGATCAGTAATCCCGCGCTGCCTGGACCGCCTCCAATTGTGATCCGCGTCGACACACTGTACTAAATCTGAACAGTCGATGCCGGTATTTCTGGCCTACCTTGCACGGCCGCTCTGCATGTCAGTTGGTGGCCGGACTTTTCGTGTTAGCAGGTAATAGACCACCTCAGTCCTGACGATTAGAGGATCAGCCGAAGATTTCTTTTCTTTGCTAATTGCTTTCGTTGATATCGGTGCCGTTGTAGAAGATTTCAAAAACCCGAGTAGATATCGATTTCGATATCTTGTTTTTCTTGAGACTTGAAGCTTGAATTTCAGCTTGAGCTCGAACCCCCACGTTCTGCTGTTCTTTTTGAACGGTCGAGTGCCGTATTTCTGGCCTTACCTTGCACGGCCGCTCTGCATGTCAGTTGGTGGACGGACTTTTCGGTGTTAGCAGGCAATAGACCACCTCAGTCCCACTCTACATGACAATTAGAGTGATCAGCCGAAGATTTCTTTCTTTGCTAATTGCTTTCGTTGATATCGGTGCCGCTGTAGAAGATTTCAAACCCGAGTAGATATCGATTTCGATATCTTGTTTTCTTGAGACTTGAAGCTTGAATTTCAGCTTGAGCTCGAACCCCCACGTTCTGCTGTTTCTTTGTAGAACCACATCGACCATTTTTCAACCACATCATCACGTGAACCACGGTTCAACTTGAACATTGAACTTTGAACTTTGAACAGAGAACCAGATAGAGCAGAATTTCCTAGCTACATAGTACATATTGAAATACGAAAGCATAAACATCGGCACATCTAACAACCACCAAAATCAAAACCCCGCCCCCAAGCTTAAGTTTCTCCCCCTGCCCCGAGTCCCCCTTCGGCCCGGGCGGCGTCCGCGTATAAAACGCCCGCATCCGGGGACTCAGGGCCCTCACCACCGGCGCCACGCGCGCACCCGCCGGCAGCGGCGGCACGCCCTTCAGATGACAGCGCACCTGGCGCCACACCTGCCCGACCCACGCATACGCGCTGTCGAGCCGCTGCCCGGGCCGGCGCAGCGGCCAGGCGCCAAGCTGCGCGCCGCGCGTGGGAAGCGCACGGCGCCTCGCCGATGGTGGGGCGCTGCGCGGGGTCGGGGTGCGTCATCGCGTCCGCGAGCGGCTGGAGGAACTGGAGCGGGGCGTGCGGCGCGCCGCCGCCCTGATTCGGATATCCAGGCGATTATTAGCAGTAAGGGGGAAGGTAATAGAACCAACGCACCATGCACGACGGATCCGAGCGGATGAAGTGCCGTTTCAGCAATTCCCCAAATCGCAAGATGTCCGCCGGGAAGGGATTGCACTCCGTCCCCTCCTTCCCCTCCTTCCCCCCCAACCCGCCAGACCCCCCGTCGCGCTCCCGAGCGGCCCCCAGCCGGCTCGTACCCGCCGCGAGCGCCCGAAATCGATCAGGTAGTACCGCGGCCAGCACGCCGTGCGCGTGACGGCGTTGTACGCGAGGCCGTCGCTCGCGGGGTTGAGGCAGTAGTTCACGGGGTGGAAGCCGCGCGGAAGAGCGCGGTGGGGTCCTGCAGGATGTTGAGGAGCGTGCAGTTCGCTTTACAATTTGGAGCGGTAGTTCAGCGTGATGCGGGTGGATGCTATGTAAGGGAAGGCGCGTACCGATGCGCGACGAAGTGCTCGTGCATGAATTGGATGCCCTGCGCAGGCTCAGACGGCGTATCTATGTAGTAGACTGGGGGGATATATAGCGCACGCACCTCGAATATCTGACGGAGACAATCCACGACCTCGCCCACCGTATCGAACACCGGTTCGTCGAACCGTATCAGCCGCGGCATAACGATGATCTGCCGGTCCCCGTCCTGCGGGTCCTGCAGCACGTCGAGGATCGGGACACAATGGTTCCGCGGGCTCCCCACCAGCCCCGGCGCAGAGAACAGACACCCCACCTCGACCTCGTGCGGGTGCGCGCGCCTCGAGACCCACTTCAGCATCACCGGCTCGCCGTCGTCGATGCGCTCTGCGTCCATGATGTGTTTCCGCTGTACAATGACAATGAAATGCACGCGATTGAGTATATGAAAATAGATAGTCGATTAGAGGTGGGGAAGGCGCACCGGATGGCTGGGCTGCGTGATCGCCGAGGTGGTTTAACTTTAAGTTATAGCGATGATGGGTCGGGTGTGGGGGGGCCCCCGCGAAGCCCGGGTTGAATTTCGGGCGCAGGCGGTAGCCTGCGTCTTCGAGAAACGCGCGGTGCTGGAACCAGAAGGCTTCCTTCTCGTGGGGCAGGGGTTTGCCTTTTTCCGACATCATGGTCGAGTGGGGGGGAGCAGGGTGGGCAGGGTGAGCAGAAAAGGCGCAGAAACAGTGGGAATATTGGACACTCATTTATACGTACAGGACCCTCGCGCGGTGCGCATGCCTTGGAGTCGGCGTCATCTCATGCAGATTTTGGAGACGATCCACCGGTTCTGAGGCTATCTGAGCGAGGATAGATTGAAGGACTCGGGGACTCCGTTCGTTCACCACATAGCTACATCCCACCTCGAAGGACTCAGTTTTATAAAAATACACACAGGGATACTCATCGCCGGAGGGTCAAGTAGCCCCAGAGACCCGAGCTCTGTTTTCCCCGCGCGCCGCCGCTTGCGTGCGCGCAAGCTCCGCCACAACAGCGTCCACCCCATCTCCTGTCGCGCGCGAACGTCTCGGCGAAGGCACGGGTGCCTCGTCCCCGGCGCGGGTGACCTGCTGGTCCAACGCGTATGCAGCCTTGGCGCGGCGCACGGCACGTGTGCAGGCGGCCGGACCGTCCTTGGAAGGAGGAAGGGCGTAGGTGAGTGCCCGTACATGAGGAAGGTAGCCGTCTGGCGCCGCTGGGTGCGGAGCGTAGTCGCTGATACGTGTTTGAGGGAGGGGAATGGAGAGTAGAGTTTGCCTCGACGGGCGTCGTCCCGTACGTTCCGTCTGGTGATCTTGCCATACCATAAACAAGTTGGAATTCGAATACTCATTTATACGTACAGACCTTGCGTGGTGCGCATTGCGATATCTCATGCGACGATCCATGGGTTCTGAGGCTATCTGAGCGAGGATAAATTGAAGGACTCCGTTTGTTCATCACAGATAATACATCCCACCTCAGCTTCATTAAAAAATATACACAGGGATACTCATCGCGGAGGGTCAAGTAGCCCCAGAGGCCCCGAGCTCTGTTTCCTCGCGTCTTGCCGCTTGCGCGCGCGTAAAAACACGCACAAGGTCCGCGACGACGGCGTCCACCCCATCTCCTGTCTTCGCGGACGTCTCGGCGAAGGCGCAGTCCAGCTCGCGCGCGAGGGCCTCGCCCTCGGCGCGGGTGACCTCCTGGTCCTGCGCGGGCCGGTCGCTCTGGTTCGCGACGAGCGCGAGCACCGGGTCCAGCGCGGGTGCGGCCTTGGGCGCGGCGCACGGCGCGGGTGTGGGCGACGACGTCCTGGAAGGCGTACGGCGAGGTGGTGCTGTACATGAGGATGTAGCCGTCTGCGTCGCTGGCGGGCGTAAGTCGCTGATAAGTACTTGTTTGAGGGAGCGAATAATCAGATCCCCTACGTACCGAAGTAGAGTTTGGACAGCGGTGTCGTCGTCGTCGGGTTGTTGTGGTATCTTGCGATGGCCCTGGTATATGTCGAGCAAGGTGACGATGGTTTTCTGGCCGTCGACGGTGAGTTTGCGCGAGAATCCCTGCTCGATCGGGAGCTTTCGAGGTCCTCCTTCCCATGCGCGTCAACGCTCGCTGTCGGAAGTAAACGCCACCACAAACTGCATAGACACCATGTCAGAGATCAATTGCGGGGGCGTTAATGACTTGTTTACCCTCAAAATCGTCCAGCACAAACTGGATGGATCAGGCAGGCGAAGGCGGAGGTGAATGGGATGGAACGCACCCTGCTGATGAAGCGCGTCTTTCCCTACGGCAGGCGCACCCACCAGTGCAATAGTCCAGGCATCGGGGTCATGGGTATCGGTCGTCATTAAGGTCGTGAACGTCGGGATCGTAGAGTGGGCCTCAGCTGTTCTGGCCCACGGGCTTTATATCAGCAAATGAATTACGGCGTGTGTTTCATGATCCAGCTAGTGGCGCGCAGGCAGATGTGCTGACATCGGGGTAAGATATGATGAGAGATGGATGACGCGCGAACGGGCCTTCTCATGTGGTCCAGAACGGGGTCCTCCACAAAGAAGATCCTTTTGAGTAATAAAATTATTGGTGGTGGACTTGACCGCCGCGGCGAGCCCTGCACGGACATCAACGTCGGGGAAGAAAGCCGACGACGTGACAAGTAACACAATAGTCACACTCTGTGCTGTTCTACCCCCGCGACGCCGACGTGTGGGTCCTTGTCTTGTCTTGCGGCGCGTTTTCTGCCCATCCCGGGACAACATATACGTCGCCTATAACACCACAACACTCTGCTGCTGGGGCACAATTTTATCTCGCAAATAGCCTTTGCTGTCCTCTTCTTTGACTTTACGCCCAGCAATCACTCGATACTCTCTAGATTGACCTTTCTGTCTTCTCGGTATGCTACTGGGCCTTTTCTTCATGGATTGATGGCATAATACGTGGTTTCTCAAAGACTCAGATCGTCGACCGCATTCATAATTTTTAGACTCACTTTCCATCGGAATTGTATTCTTGATATCGCTCATCTAGTACGCACGTTCGCCCCGCGCCCGTGCATCTCTAACCTCTCAGGCAGATTGACTAATTTGAACACAAGTGGTGCGGCAAACAAGTTACACACGGTTTGTGTTCTGAATCCTCGAATAGAAGCTATGGCAGACACGCCCGACCCGAGCGTCAATGGCGCACCCCGCAGCCCGCTGGCGCACCGCCAAAATGCCTCAGAGGCCGACGCGCAAGAAGCGGTCATCACCCTCCCTGCGCGCGCAGATCCAGGACCTCTTCTCCCAAGTCACCCAGCTGAACGGCAAGCTCATCAAATCGTACGACCGCGTCTCCGACCTCGAGGACGACGTGCACATGTGCTCCGCCCAGGCCCGCCAGGCCTCCCTCAAGATCTCCCAGCTCGAGCTCGAGCGCACGCAGCACCTCTCCGCGCTCAACACGGGCCTGCTGGTGGAAAAGTCGCACGTCACCGCCGAGCTGACGCGGCTGATGGAGAAGGCGACGGAGGAGGCCGCGCAGAGGGGGCAGGCGGAGACGGCCAAGGCGAATATCGAGAAGGATCTGGACGATCTGAGCGCGACTTTGTTTGCACAAGCGAACACGATGGTCGCGGAGGCGCGGTATTCGCAGGCCATGTCGGCGCGCCGGGTCGAGCAGGCGGAGACGGCGCTGAAGGGCGCGGAGGAGATGGTCGGCATGATGCAGCAACAGATGCAGGAGATGCAGTTCGAAAAGGACGAGGCGGAGAGAAAAGCGCGCGAGATTGCGGGTCGTCATGGGCAAGGGCAAGTGGGTGGACAGACGGAGCAGCACTCTCACTAAAGAGAAGCGGCTGTTGAGCTCGCATCTGCCCTACCAGGAGTTTCTGCTGTTCGTCGCCCATTTACGCTCGGTGCATCCGTCATCTCCTTCGCCTCCTGCTATGACGACGCTGCTGCCCATGGCCTTTTTGGCGCGACTGTCTTCTGAAGATTCGTAGGTCTACAGTTTCGATATTCTATCCCGGTCTAATGGGCTTCCAGAGAACCGACAGTCCGGCTCGACCTAGCGCCGTCACTCAACTGGCTCTCGCGGCGCTCTGTTCTCGCCGCGATACACACAGGCCAACTCACTATCGAGCCCATGTGTCCAGCGTTCTACTCTCAGAGTCGTCCTCGACCACAGCAATATACCCGGCCTCAACAGCAAGCAACAACAACATATCCTGCGCTCTCTGCGGCACCCCCATCTTTTCTAACCCGACGTGCATACCCACCGCCACGTCCCCCCCACCCACGCATCCCTCCCTGGCCAACGGCGGAAACGCCAACTCCTGGTCCGCGTCCGTCTTGAAGAAGACCCTCGCCTACACCAACACCACCCCGACCGGCTCCCCCACCCCCCCGCCGCGCTCCCTATCACGACCCGCCCCACCGAGCCCGCGACGCCCCACCCGCCCCAGATCTACATCTTCCGGATCGCCACGCCGCTCCCGCCCCCGCAGCCCACGCACCCGCCCACCCGCGAAGCCAGCACCTCCCCCTTCCTCCCCTCCGTCGGCTCCTCGCGCCCCGCCGCGCCCGCCGCGCCCCCGGCCCGCACAAACACAAAAGAGCAGTACCCTCTCGCTCGGCGCGCTGACGCAGTCCGCCGGGGCGGCGAGCGCGATCTACCCGCTGTGCACGTCGGGCTGGTGCCTCGCGCGCCTGCGCACGACGTGCACGCTGTGGGGGTTCGTGCGCACGGGCGTCGTGGAGCGCGTGTGGAGGAGGAGGTGCCGAGCCTGCTGCCCGCGCCGCCCCCGGCAGCCGCGGGCGAGGCGGGGGGGCCGCCGCCGGTGCCGCCGCGCCGGCGCGGGCTGTGGGGCATGGCGAGCAAGCTCGGGGAGCGCGCGGCGAGCTGGAGCGGGGACTCCGGCAAGGAGAAGAAGCTATCCACCGAGGAGAAGAGCCTGCCGACGGCCGCCGCCTATACATCCCGCGATCTCTGCGCCGGCCCGGCCCGACGACGCCTGCGCCGCCGTTGCCGAAGCGGAATGAGCGGCGCATGTCGATGTTCCCGCCGCCAGCCACGCCGGAGCGGGAGCCGCCGAATCCGCATACCCATACTGAGGCTGAAGCTGCGCCGCCGAGCCCCCAGCCCGCTGCCGCCGCCGCGCCTGCTGCGGTGAGTGCGCTGAAGGCGGAGGAGGTGGCGCGGAAGCGCATGTCCGCGCACCAGGTGCCGCTGCCCGACTCGCGACCGGAAACCCCGATCGATGCGGCTGTTGGCGCCGGTGCAGCTGATGCGACTGCTGCTGCTGCTGCTGCTCCTCCTCCAGCACCGGCGACTGGGGCGCCCCCGCCTCTGCCTCGCCGCGCCGCGGCGCGCGCGGTGAGGCCTGTGGCCGCCCCCGCCCGGAGCAGGACCTGCTCCTGCTGTGGAGACTCCTGCACCCGCAGAACCCCCGTCGTTCCCGAAACAGAGGCGGCGTCGAAGCCGGCCGCATCCGAGGCACCTGCTGCTGCTGAGGCGACTGCCCGTGGATGAGTCGAAAGTGGCTGCCCCAGAGATAGTGGAGAAGGTCGCTGATGCCGATGTTTTTGTTTTGCGGGCAGAGGAGAGCCAGGTGGACGGAGATGCTCCTGCGACAGAGGCACCTCCTGCCGCGAGGCAGTTGTGGACAAGGAGGCGGAGCAGGAAAGCAAGACGGAAGAGGCCAAAGCAGAGGCAGAAGTGCCGCGCGTGGATTCGCCTGTCTCAGAGAAGCGAGAGGCGGAGGAGAAGCCTGCAGCAAACGGACACCTCGACGAGGATGCTGGGGAAGAGAAGAAGGATGAAGAGGAGGATCACGAAGCGTACGTCGGGGACGTGACATGGGAGGAGCGGACGTGGAAGGAGCTTGTGCGTCTGCGGGAGGATATGTTCTGGGCGCGAATCGGGGCGGCGAGATCGTGATTTCCTCCTTACATACAATCTTCGCGCATATACATTTTTGTATCGATACCAAACATTTTTACATTTTTATTCGAAGAGCTTCTGAGGAAGAAAAATCCTGAGAGCCATGCAGATCTGCCGTTTGTCATGCAGATCGGGGTGCCACGGTCTTTCAATCCCGACCACGGTGGCACGATAATCTCAGCCAAAACATCGGCTCATACACCAATATCTAGCTTGGTTCATTGCGTGGTGCCACTGCACTATTCTATTAACTGAGCCGCTGCTATCGACCATTCGTCTATTTATTTCCAAAAGTCCGACCGTTACCCTCACTTCCAGGCCAGCTGCCAATCTGCCATTAAAGAGGCTCTTAATTAGACGCTTGATACGCGTCGCCGATTCTACACAGACACACAACATATGCCGGGCGATTTGGATCCCAGCCTTACCCACCCAATGCAAGAGGCTATATCTTTTTCTGCCGAGTCGTACTTTGCAACGCAACCGGCCCCATCGTCGCTCGCGCAGGACATTGCGGGCGTCAAGGAGTTTGTAGCTCGTCAAGCTGCACAGAACCGAAATGTCGTGCTAGTTACTGTGGGTGTCTTTCTACGATACGGCTTGGAATCTCATTCGGTCGATCATGCAGAGCGGAGGAACGACTGTGCCGTTGGAACTCAACGTGTGAGAGCGTTAGCATTGCGTTCCACACCCAGCTCATGGTGCGCTGTTATAGCGTGCGCTTCTTGGATAACTTCAGTGCCGGTAAGTAGGGCGATAGCCATCGAGCCGTGGCTTCCATTTACAAACACCCCTTAGGAACGCGCGGCGCGACCTCTGCAGAATACTTCCTCAAGGCCGGATATGCAGTCATTTTCATGCACCGGCAGTTCAGCCTGCAGCCCTTCAGCCGGCACTACTCGCACTCTACGAATCCTTTCCTCGACTTTTTGGACGTCGAGGAGGAGACCGTAGGCATCACGGCGGACAAGCGTGCGGACGGGGACCTCCTTACGGTGCTCACTGCGTACAAGCACGTACAGACCGCGGGCACGCTGCACACCCTCACCTTCGTCACTGTGAACGACTACCTCTGGCTCCTCCGCGCCGTCTCCCAGGAGCTCTCCGTTCTGCGGCCGCCGCGCGATGTACTACCTCGCCGCCGCTGTCAGCGACTTTTTCTTGCCCCGGCAAAAGATGGTGCGTCGTATTCCACCCGTTCGATGGTGATCTTACACACAAATTGCAGTCGGAGCACAAGATCCAGTCCGGCAAGGGAAGCCTGCACATCGAGATGGACCAGGTACCCAAGGTACTCAAACCCATGGTGGAGGAGTGGACCCGGGACGGGTACATTGTGTCGTTCAAGGTACGGTATCACTCTTCCTCTCTCGATCCCGCTCTTTATGCACTCCACTGTACTGAGCGAGTTTCCGCTGTAGCTCGAGACCGAAGAGCGGCTACTCGTCCCCACGGCGCGCGCGGCGCTGGAGCGGTACGGCCACCAGGTCGTCATCGGGAACGAGCTCCCACACGCGCAAGTGGCCAGGTCATCTTCGTGGAACGTAAGCGGAAGCCGCTGCCGCCCCTGCCCCCTGGCGTGGAGGAAGAGCGAGTGGTGGAGGTCGAGACACAAACAACAGTGTTGGAACCCGGAGAAGCGCAGGCCACGGCGGAGGCTTTGGACAGCATGCCTCTAGCCTCCACCGAAACACCCGCGGCAGTTTCGGAAGCGGGGACTACCGAAGCAATCCCTGCGGCCCCAGTTTCGGACACCATCCCTGACGCAGACACACCTGCTGAAGCGCCCCCCGCTCCCGCCGAAACCCGATGCACACGACGAGCAGGGGGAGAGCATGACCTTCATCGAGTCTTGGCTCCGGATTCCCATTGCGACGCCTGCGGCGGCGACGACACAGGTGAAGGAGATAGAGGAGGATATCATCGCGGAGCTCGTTAGGCGGCATGCGGTGTGGATTGACGGTGCAGGACAGTAGCAGCAACAGCATAGATACCTGAACGCAGACTTACAGTAACTCATAACAAAGGAC
Source organism: Mycena olivaceomarginata (assembly GCA_029378375.1). NCBI lineage: Eukaryota > Fungi > Basidiomycota > Agaricomycetes > Agaricales > Mycenaceae > Mycena > Mycena olivaceomarginata. Next base: position 27,965 of record JARKIC010002835.1, on the reverse strand, counting down.
TAACGAATAACGAATGAGAGGATTTTTTCTGGTCAGAATTTTAAACGGACCGTCGAGAGATACTAGTTCGCCGAGCACGTTACCAGCTTTATTTCCTTCCCACCTCCTATGGCTCCGCTTCCGCAGGAATTACTCGACGCGATTATCGACCAAGTCCGCGACAAAGAAACGCTTTAAAGCTTGCGCACTCGTGGCGACTTCGTTTCTTCCAGCTTCTCAGCGGAACCTCTTTCGAAAAGTCCGGCTCGGAGATCGTGATACCTCTGCTACCCTTGCTGAATCCCCACATCTCGTGTCATACATCCGTGACCTGACCATTTATATATGGGGCACAATGTCGGAATTGGCGGTCATACTCCGTTCGGTACAAAGCATCGAGTCTCTGTTTGTTATTGCATGGTCACCCAAGAACTGGAAGCGTCTCGGAGACGAGGCTTCTTCTGCTCTGCTCGACTGCTTATCGCGGCCCTCTCTGCGACGACTAGATCTAAAGCAGATGGAGGGTGTTCCTGCAGCAGTGATTTCCGCGGCGACAGCTGTCCCCGTCGTCTCCTTTTTCTATGTTCATATGGATTTGCGTGAGGAGATATCCGAGCAACTGCACGCTTCCGCCCCCCGCTCCACGACTCCGTCCTTGATTCTCGACGCTGGATCTGAAGTTCGCCCTATTTGCGATTTTCTGCTGCATCCACGGAACCCCGCATACACCCAGCAGATCGAGCACCTGGAAATACGCATCAACCAGCCCAACGCCAGCCATTTTGAGCGAATCATGGTGGCGTGTGCCGCAACCCTGAAGTACCTTGCCATCTATACTACAGGTATGTTGTTATGTCTGGATTCCGAATGGTGCCCTTCTGAGCTCAGCATAGATCTGATACGACTACCCTTCTGCCCTCCGTGCTCGAGGTCGAGATCAAGGTCTGGGTCGGCGACGACAGGCGCCTTCCGGCTTTCTTCTCCCAGAACATCTCGCAGATTGCCTCCTCACTCCCACTCGCGGAAACCATAACCCTGGTGGTTTTCGTCAAGCCAATCCACCCTGGCCCTGAAATCGAATGGCCAGACGAGGGCCCCCTGCCCATCTTTGGTCCATCCTTCATGGACCGCACCCAACTCCTCCATCTTCGGCGGGTCCATTGTATACTCCGCCCCCGTTTCGACATAATGACCGCATTTGATCACTTTGTGCCCGCGATGGAGTCAAGGATGCCGGGGCTTCGGGGTACAGGGATCCTGAAGTGCATCTTGGACGATCCAACAGTGATTTACAAAAGTTCCTAAGGTCTGTATAAATTCTCCTCCTAGCTGCAAAGTATTCCTCAACAACTCCCAGCCACGAAACTCCTTGGCGCAATCGTATACCTCTAACCGTCCTGGATGCCCAGTTCCGCAGGCACTATCGTCGCCGCTCACCGATTCTCGGGCTTCTCATTTGCGCTCCAACGTGCTGTGGACACCCTTACTGTAGGCGTACCCCCCCTCGAGACAATCAGATGGGGCAATCGGAGCTCGTCGGCCGAGCAGCTACCTCACCTTCATCTCAATCCTTATGTCTCCGCTTCCCCAAGAACTATTCGACGCGATCATCGACCAAGTGCACGAAAAAGAAACGCTTAAGACTCGCGCCCTCGTGGGGACTTTGTTTATTCCACCTTCTCAGCGGAAACCTCTTTCCGAGGAGCTGACGGAGATTCCCGTCAGCATCGAGCTCGCGAGCGACTTTTTGGACCGCAAGACGCCGATCTTTCGGGACGACGTGTGTGTTCCTCAGCCAGAGCGGGGAGACGGCGGACACGATCCTGGCGTTGCGGTACTGCCTCGAGCGCGGGGCGCTGTGCGTGGGCGTTGTCAACACCGCCGGGTCGACGCTCTCGCGCGAGACGCACTGCGAGGTGCACATCAACGCGGGGCCCGAGCAAGGCGTACATGAGCCAGTACATTGCGCTGCTGCTCATGGCGCTGCATTGTCGGAGGACCGCATCTCGTTCTCGGAGCGCCGGAGGCAGCTTATCGACGCGCTGCATGCGATGCCGGGGATGATCAAGCGGGTGCTTGAGCAGGATAAGGGGCTACAGCAGCTCGCTACGACGATCTCGGGCAACAAGAGCTTGTTGCTCACGGGGAGAGGATACCAGTGCGTTTTACCAATGCGTTTTCTTCTCTGCACCCTTGCTCTAGTTTTTTTGCTCGTCGATGTATGCACTCCAGATACCCCACCTACCTCGAGGGCGCTCTTAAGATCAAGTAAATCAGCTACATGCACTCCGAGAGTGGGGCCCTCTTCCCCTTCCCTTCCCTCCTTTACCGACTCGCTCATCCCCTCGTAGGTATCCTCGCCGGCGAGCTCAAGCATGGCCCGCGCGCGCTCATCAACGAGAATACGCCCGTCATCATCATCATGACGCAGGACTCGCTCTAACCCAAAGTCCAATCCGCCTTTGCGCAGATCACCGCGCGCAAGGCGCAGCCGATTGTGCTGTGCAACGAGGGTGACGAGGACATCCCGTGGGCGCGAAGACGATTAGGGTGCCCAGACGATTGACTGCCTGCAGGGGCTGTTGAACATTATTCCGCTGCAGCTGTTGAGCTATCATTTGGCGGTGAAGAATGGGTGCGATGTGGATTTCCCGAGGAATTCGTGAGTGGTGTTTTGTTTTGTTGCGTCTGTTTGGGCGTGATGCTAACTGCGTTGGCGTTGCAGGGCCAAGTCCGTCACCGTCGAGTAAAGGAACGGCCTAACAAGGCGAGGCGCGGTGGCCCAACCCGCCGCGTATAAACAGTTCCTGTTCCGTTCCGTTCCTTTCTCTCATGGACCTGAAAATTACTGTACTTTATTGCGCACAACTTGACTGTGTACGGCTGAATGAATGATGAATGAAATAGACATAGTGTTTGAGATTAGAATGTCGCTTGTGCAGTGTTGGCATGTATGGAATAAAATGAAGGAAGGATTTGTTTGTGAATTGAATGGATTGCCGTCGGAGATGTCGGCCGATTGGATTGCTTCGGATCCAGCTTTCTTCTCAACTTCCATGGCTCGGCTTCCCCAGGAATTATTCGACGCGATTATCGACGAAATTCATGACAAAGAAACGCTCAAGGCTTGCGCACTTGTTGGTAGCTCGTTTCTTCCACCTTCTCAGCGGAAACTCTTTCGAAAAGTCCGGCTCGGACGACGTTCTCGAGATAGAGAGGCTGCTCTTGCTGAATCCCCACATCTCGCGTCATACGTCCGTCACTTGACCATTGTTATGCCGTCCACAGTTCCGGATTCTGTGGCCGTGGCAGGCGTGCTGCGTTCGGTACAAAACATCGAGTCTCTCGTCGTTTCAGGAATGGCTCCCGGTGTCAATTGGAATTCTGTCGAACACGAAGCTCGTTCAACTCTGCTCGAATGCTTATCGCGGCCCTCTCTGCGATCTCTACTTCTTTCGGGTATGGATGTTTCTGCAGCATTGATTTCTGCGGCGACAGCTATCCCGTCGTTTCCTTTTTCGATATTCGTATGGACGTGCGAGAGGAGATATCCGAGCAACTACACGCCTCCGCCCCAGCTCCACGGCTTCGTCACTTGACTCTCGTCGATACTGGCCCTGCAGTTCCCCTCATTTACGATTTTCTGCTGCATCCACGGAACCCCCGCATACACCCAGCAGATCGAGCGTCTTAGAATATGCATCGACCAGGACAACGCGAGCTACGCGGGGCGAATCATAGCGGCTTGTGCCGCAACTTTAAAGTACCTTGCCATCAATCTTGAAGGTGCGTTGTGTTATATCTGGATTCACGGTACCATTCTGAATGCTCGTAGATATCACGCGATTACCCCTTCTGCCGTTTGTCCTGGAGGTCGAGATCACGGTCTGGGTCCGCTACGACAGGCGCCTTCCGGCTTTCTTCTCCCAGAACATCTCACAGATTGCCTCCTCGCTCCCACTCGTGGAAACCATAACACTGGTGGTTTTCGTCAAGCCAATCCATCCTGGCCCTGAAATCCAATGGGGAGATGAGGCCCCCCCTGCCCATCTTCGGCCCATCCTTCATGGATCGCGCCCAACTCCTCCATCTTCGGCGGGTTCATTGTATACTCCGCCGGCAAGGTCCCTTCGACGACATTAGCGCGCTCTTTGACCGCTTTGTGCTCGCGATGGAGTCGATGATGCCGGGGCTTCAGGGTACAGGGATTCTGAGATGTACATTGGACAATCCACAGCGGTGATCCACAACAGCTCCCCTAAGGTCCGTATAAATTCTCCTCCGAGCTGCCAAAGTATTCCTCAACAACTCCCCAGCCACGATTTTCTCCTTCAAGTTGGCGCAATTGTACACCTCGGATGCCCAGTTCCGTAAGCACTCTATCATTGGTCAACGACTGTCGGGCCTCTCATTCGCGCTGTGAACATTCTCCCTATGGAAGTGGGTGGGTAGTTAAATTTACAAGCTTCATAGTGCGTAGAGTCCAGAATACCATCCTTGATAAGGTATCAAAGGAGTGCAAGTGCGCTTAAGGCGAGATGCAATTCGGATGCATACAGTTCCCGTTCCATTCCTTTCTCTCATGGACCTGAAAATTACTGTACTTTATTGCGCACGACTTGACTGTGTGCGGCTGAATGAATGATGAATGAAATGGACGATAGTGTTCGAGATTAGAGTGTCGTTTGTGTAGTGTTTGGAATGGATGGAATAAAAGGAAGGAGGGATTTGTTTGAAGCCGGGCGGAGGCTGAAGTGAATGGGTTGCGGAGATGTCGGCCGATTGCTCCGGATTCAGCTTCCTTCTCAACTTCCATGGCTCCGCTTCCCCAGGAATTATTCGATGCGATATCGACGAAATTCATGACAAAGAAACGCTCAAGGCTTGCGCACTTGTTGCGACTTCGTTCCTCCGACCTTCTCAGCGGAAAACTCTTTCGAAAAGTCGGAGGAATCGGACGACATTCTCGAGGTACCGTTGCTGCCCTTGCTGAATTCCCACATCTCGTGTCATACATCCGTGACTTGACCGTTGTTATGCCCGTCCGCAGTGTCGAATTCTGTGGCCGTGGCAGGCGTGCTTCGTTCGGTACAAAACATCGAGTCCCTCGTCGTTTTTGGAAGGGCTGTCAATTGGAATCGTCTCGAGCACGAAGCTTGTTCTGCTCTGCTCGACTGCTTGTCGCGGCCCTCTCTGCGACAACTAAATCTAAAGCTCATGGAGGGTGTTCCTGCAGCATTGATTTCCGCGGCGACAGCTATCCCCGTCATTTCGTTCTACTATGTTCGCATGGATTTGGGAGAGGAGGTATCTGATCACCTTTGCGACTCCGCCCCCGCTCCACGGCTCCGTCACTTGATTCTCGACGACACGGGCCCTGCCGTTCTTACCATTTGCGATTTTCTGCTGCATCCCCGGAATCCCGCGTACATCCGGCCAATCGAGCGTCTGGAAATACGCATCGACCAGTACAACGCGAGCCACGCGGAGCGAATCATGGCGGCTTGTGCCGCAACTCTGAAGTACCTTGCCGTCTACGCTGCAGGTATGTTGTTATGTCTGGATTCCGAATGGTGCCCTTCTGAGCTCAGCATAGATCTGATACGACTACCCTTCTGCCCTTTGTACTCGAGGTCGAGATCAAGGTCTTCGTCACCTACAACAGGCGCCTTCCGGCTTTCTTCTCCCGCAACTTCTCACAGATTGCTTCCTCACTTCCACTTGCGGAAACCATAACCCTGGTGGTTTTCGTCGACCCAGGTCCTGAATTCGAATGGCCAGACGTGGCCCCCCCTGCCCATCTTCGGCCCATCCTTCATGGACCGCACCCAACTCCTCCATCTTCGGCAGGTTCATTGTATCCTCCGCCGGCAAAGTACCATCGGCGACATTAGCACGGTCTTTGGCCGCTTTGTGCCCGCGATGGAGTCGACGATGCCGGGGCTTCGGGGTACAGGGATTCTGAGATGTTACATTGGACAATCCACAGCGGTGATCCACAACAGCTCCCCTAAGGTCCATATAAATTACCCTCCGAGCTGCCAAAGTATTCCTCAACAACTCCCCAGCCACGATTTTCTCCTTCAAGTTGGCGCAATCGTTACACCTCGGATGCCCAGTTCCGTAAGCACTCTATCATCGATCAACGACTCGCGCTGTGGACATCCTTCCTATGGAAGTGGATAGGTAGTTAAATTTACAAGCTTCATAGTGCGTAGAGTCCAGAATACCATCCTTGATAAAGTATCAAAGGAGTGCAAGTGCGCTTAAGGCGAGATGCAATTAGGAGTATGTATACTGTAACAGGGTTGTAAGGAGAAGTCCAGAATTGGTAGACAAGGTATCAAAGAGGTCCAAGTACACTTAAGGCGTAGATGCAATTAGGATTTATAGATACAACAGGCATGAAAGCGCGAATAAAGAAAACATGCAATGAAAGAAGATGAATTGAAAAAGAGTGTAGCTTGCCCCGAGCATCGACTACGACTCTGGAGCTGGGTTGCGGTTGACACTGGAGGTTGTTGATAGGTGTTCAATATTGAGACGTGCTGCGCCCACGGACGAGAAAATACATCATCGTCTAGTCTGGCTAGCCCTCACGATCTCCTTGTCGCTCCTCCTTTCAAGGAAGCCCGTCTGCCGCCTGTTCACGCGCACCCTGGCGAGTTCTCGCATGGGCTGCGGAGCCATCCCCAGAGCCACGTCCACCATCTCCAACCCCTGCTCCGGCCTCGGCCCGACACTGTGAGTCGCCCGCCCTGCCCACCTTCAGCGCGTCAAAAGCCACTGTGTAACCGTCCCGCACGCCACACACCCATCAGTCGCCGATTATCCTCATGCACGAGCCCCAGCTGCGCGCGAGGCGCGCGGCTCTCCGCGTGTGCGGGGGCCTCACACTGCAGTGCGCGCGCAAGCTCCGCGCGCAGCGTGGCGGCTTCGTGCGCGGCGGCGGCGGTGGACGCATGGATCTCGGACTCCATGAGCGCGAAGATGCGGTCGGCGCCGGAGGAGAGAGACGGGGAGGGGATGGTTTAGTGTGCTTGGGCTGTGTGAGATTAGAATGGATGAAATAAAGGACCTTTGTTTGAAGAGCCAGGAGGAAGTAAATGGATCAGAGTCGGAGATGTCGGCCGATTGCTCCGGATCCAGCTTCCTTCTCAACTTCCCATGGCTCCGCTTCCCCAGGAGTTATTCGACGCGATTATCGACGAAATTCATGACAAGGAAACGCTCAAGGCTTGCGCACTTGTTGGTAGCTCGCTTCTTCCACCTTCTCAGCGGAAACTCTTTCGAAAAGTCTGGCTCGGACTCGGACGACATTCTCGAAATACCGCTGCTGCCCTTTCTGAATCCCACATCTCGTGCCATACATCCGTGACTTGACCATTATTATGCCGTACACAGTGCCGAGCTCTGTGGTCATGGCAGGCATGCTTCGTTCGGTACAAAACATCGAGTCTCTCGTCATTTATGGAAGGGCAATCCATTGGAATGGTTCGAACACGAAGCTTGCTCTGCTCTGCTCGACTGCTTGTCGCGGCTCTCTCTGCGACAACTAGATCTAAAGCTCATGGAGGGTGTTCCTGCAGCATTGATTTCCGCGGCGACAGCTATCCCTGTCGTCTCCTTTTTCCGTGTTCGTATGGATGTGCGTGAGGCCATATCCGAGCAACTTCACGCCTCCGCCCCCGCTCCACGGCTTCGTCACTTGATTCTCAGCGATACTGGCCCTGCAGTTCGCCTCATTTGCGATTTTCTGCTGCATCCACGGAATCCCGCATACACCCAGCAGATCGAGCGTCTTGAAAGCCGCATCGACCAGCACAGCGCGAGCTACGGCAAGCGAATTATGACCGCTTGTGCCGCAACTCTGAAGTACCTTGCCGTCAGTCTTGCAGGTATGCCATTATATCTGGATTTCATGGTCCCTCTCTGAGTACCCGTAGATGTGACACGATTACCCCTTCTGCCGTCTCTACTCGAGATCGAGATTAAGGTCTTCTTCGACGACAGCAGACGGCTTCCGGCTTTCTTCGCCCCAAACTTGTCGCAGATCGCTTCCTCACTCCCATTTGTGGAAACTATAACCCTGGTGTTTGTCGCTGAGCCACTCCACCCGGAAGTTGAATGGCCAGACGGGACTCCTCTGCCCATATTCGATCTATCATTCATGAACCGCACCCAACTGCTCCATCTTCGGCGGGTTCATTGTAAAATCCTCTGCCGAAATGTTTTCAGCGAGGACAACACGCTATTTGACCGCTTTGTGCCCGCTATGAATCGATGATGCCAGGGCTTCAGGGTACAGGGATCCTGAAGTGCACCTTGTACGATCCATACCAGCGTGTCACATGAGCTGTAGTGAGGTATTCACTGCCGAATATTGCACTCCCAATGCCATGTTGATCAGTATTTTCAGAATTCGGATGGTCCTGTATCGACTTTCGTAAATAAAATGCGATCCCACTTTGTTCACAGAATTTGGGGGTAACGGCGGACCTTCCAATGTTGGTACTGGCAGTACTTCTTTGTGGAGTGGACCGATTCAGAAGACGCAATATTTGCGACACTATTCTTTTTCCTTCGCGTAATTTGCTAATAAGAGCCACGACTAGAACGGACACATGCTAATCTGTTTTCTTCCTTCCGCCACGGGCCATTTATTGTTCATTAGAGGTCGTATTTTTGGGGTTCGGAATCCAAAAACCCCGAAGTTTTTCCGAGGATAACGAATCTCATGATCTCGGCCTTGAAGAATATAAAAGCGACTAGGAACTTAATTCACTGCAATAATGGAGGAACCCGCCGAAATCTCAACAGTTTATCCGCCTGCGCAGCCCGAGAATATCCAGAACGAATCTGAACCACCCGTTTCACAATACCAACCTTCGCGACGACAAATCCTTCTCGGGAGGGTGCAAACTGTCGCACTATGTTGGGCTGTATTCCTCGCTGGATGGTAGATACTGTGGCACAGTGGGAGCTCTATGTGACGGTTCTGTTTCAGGAATGACGGAACCTTGGGCCCCCCTTCTTCCGCGAATTCAACAAGTCTATCATGTAAGATTTTTTATCTCGCCCCCGAGGAGTCTGAACGATTAAGCTCATGGCATCCTAGCTCGGATATCTGATAGTGTCACTCCTTTTCGTATTCCAATGCCTGGTGTGTGCCCTTCTCTTGTCTCGATGCATCAATCACCCATCAAGAAAGCGATTTAGGGCTCAATAACGGGCGCCGTATTGACTATGACATTGACCCCAAAACTCGGATTTGGCAAAGTATGACAGTATTTCGCCCAAAATATCGTCGTTTATTGAACATATAATGCAGCTTTTGATCTTGGGTACCTAGGGCCTTTCTTCGGTCAACGACGACCTATGCTCAACTCGATTGCTGTAGGTCCGGTTCCTCAGGTCATCGGCTACAGTCTACAGGCCGCAGCACTTCCTTTCCCTGTTTTCGCCCTCTCCTCTTTCCTCAATGGAATCGGCGCGTGTCAATATTGGTATGTACATGTTCACTGATTGCAGAGCAACTTCCTAAACCGGGATCAAGGATGCGCAAGCGAACGGATATGTCGCCTCGTTCAAGCGAAATCCTGAAGCCAAAATGGGGTATGTACAGGCTGCCTACGGTACGTCGATGGAATAGCCGTAACGGAATCCTGGCCGATACTCAATCCATCAGGGGCGGGTGTCTTTGCCGCTCCTCTTGTGTCCACTCAATTTGCACAATTAAACCACTGGTCGTTCCACTATCTGGTTTCCTTGGGACTTACTCTCTCCAACATCCTTATTTTGTACCTTGTCTTCCGCGGGAAAACACAGGACGGTGTGTCGACATGCCAGTCCAATTTGTCTATTTTGCCCATATATTCGCAGAATGCCTTGCACAGCTCGGCCAGGCAGAAACTGACAAGGGGACCCAGCGCAAACAGTCACATGCGACAGGCCCTGACCATGAAGTCATTGCATCTCATGGCCCTCTTTCTATTCGTCCATGTTGGAATTGGTGTTTCTATTGCAGGTTGGCTCTGCCCTCGATTCGAAGCTTTTCTTGATCTTGGTCTCTGTAGGATGGACTGTCAGTTTTATGATGACCGTTCGCGGTGGAGGTCCTTCCTCAGGGTACATTGCCGCTGGTTTTGCAGGCGGTAAGCGAAATTTTCCAGCATCATTTGATTTCCTCTGGTTCACAAGTCGCAGGCGTGACCTTGGGACGAATCGTTTTAATCTGGATAAACAAAAAGGTATTCCATCCAGCAGCGTGTCATCACAGTAACTGAAGGCAATACCAAAGATTGGCGAAAATCGCGGGGTCTACATTTATTCTTTCGTCGCCATTGGGTATTTTCGCATAGAATATTCGATACGGGGTCTTTCTAACAAAGACGCTTGCTCAGGTTGCAACTGGTGGTCTGGCTGGTCCCATCTTTGATTGGTGGCGCCATCGCTGTCGCTTTCATCGGACTGATGTCGGGACCCATTTACCCCCTCGCACTGAACCGGGCAGCGAAACTGTTCCCGCCGTGGTTACTCACTGCCACGATGTCCTGGATGGCTGCGATGGCCACTGTGGGCGGCGCCCTTGTGCCTTTCGTAGCAGGCGCCATCTCTTCCAAAGCTGGGATCAAATACATGCAGCCGGTGTAAGCCGCCTCGTCTATTCGAACTTCGGAGCTGACACGGCGCATTAACAGGATTCTGGGGATGATGGTTATAAGGCTGTTCCTTTGGTTAGTGGTTCCCAAGCAGACTTATGTGGCCCGACCTCGGGACGCAACCAAGACAGCTTGACAGCAGAACAAACCATTTCACTGTTCCGATTCGATCTCAGTAAACATTTGTCTGGATACATACATAATCCATACCGCCCTGAAACAGGTTTCCTCTTCTCCCAACGTGGTCCTGGTTAACTTTATCTGGACACCGTCCAACATCAGACGACGGAATTTACTCAACTCTTTCAAGTCGAAGACGGCGTGATGAAGAAGACTATGGGAAACACAAGGGTGCGAACCTGCTGGGAATAATTAGAGCTTTCGCTTTTTCGCAGTTCTTTGAGTGTACACATGCATGCCATCCACCGAAAGACCCGAGAGTTCAACCACAGCTCACGACTGTTCGACCCGCAAGAGTAGCCCCTTGAAAAGTAGAACGCGACTGGTAGCGCTTTGGTTATCTATCAAATACAGGGAAGATATCAATTTTTAGTGTTCCTACCAGTGTGGGGCTCAGAGTCCACTCTTTTCGAGAGCATATCCAGCAACAACAAACACCTTCCGGCTTTCTTCTCCCACAACTTCTCACAGATTGCTTCCTCACTTCCACTCGCGGAAGCCCATCTGCCGCCTGTTCACGCGCACCCTGGCGAGTTCTCGCATGGGCTGCGGAGCCATCCCTAGAGCCACGTCAACCATCTCCAACCCCTGCTCCGGCCTCGGCCCGACACCCTGAGTCGGCCCGCCCACCTTCAGCGCCTCAAAAGCCGCGGTGTACACCGTCCCGCACGCCACGCCACGCTACGCCAAGCGAGCCCAACAGGCCCACCAGCTGCCGATTATCCTCGTGCACGAGCCCCAGCTGCGCGCGAGGCGCACGGCTCTCCGCGTGTGCGGCGGCCTCGCACTGCAGCGCGCGCGCGAGCTCCGCGCGCAGCGTGGCGGCTTCGTGCGCGGCGGCGGCGGTGGACGCGTGGATCTCGGACTCCATGAGCGCGAAGATGCGGTCGGCGCCGAAGGAGAGGGACGGGGAGGGGATGGTTCGGTGTGTTTGGGCTGTGTGGGGGCCGCTGGGCGGGGCTCGGGCCGGGGGCGAAGGGAACGACATGGACTCGATAGGAAGGTATGGAGAGGCGGAGAGGGGGAAAAGCAGGTGTGTAGGTCCCATCCGGTTTGCTTCTTATTGTCCGCCACTGATTCACGATGATCCCTTCGCACCCACGACGAATTCGATGTTGCCGATAATTGAGAGGAAGTGGTGAAATATAGTTGGCGCAGCGGAGGTGTCCGATCTTCTGATCGGAGAAGATTGTGGCGAGACAGACCGTGAAAACTGAAAGGTCAAGGAAGTGTTTGGGCGGTCCCAGTGGCCACCAGAGTGCATAAATACCAGATAAATAACAATCCGGAATTAATGGTGATAGATCTGAGGGCGGTTCTGGGGACCTTTAGCCCGCGGTACAATCAAAGAGATCGAAACTGACCTGCACCTCCGAAATCTTGCTGTAAGCTCAGGTCCTGCGAAATACTGTCAAGAGCGCAAGGTCTATAGAAAGCTGGCGGTACGATATATGCGGCTATAACTCTATGGCACAATAAGACACGGCTGTCCTCACGCAAGTGATTGAATAGCCGGAGAGAGTGTCTGGATAGTCGCAGCAAACGCGCGCGGTTGTCCCTCTGCCCATCTATCGTATTCTGTGGGACGGCCAAACGCGACTTCGGCGATGTGGATCTGTAAACGAGTAATTAGGCTAATAGACGAAATACATGATCACTCACCAGTATATCGGCAGTCAGACCTTTAATCGGGGGTCGCAGAACTGCGAAAACGATGCATCCGGTAATAGGTGTTATTGAGCATGGGAACGCTTGAGTCGGTCGTGCTCTATACCCATTTGATTAGTAGGTGCTCCGAAAGCGGAGGAGACCATACGTGGAACTCGGTGTCATAAATCCAGTCCTCGGTGCCAGGAGAGACGAGGGGTTCCTTCCGCGACAAAGGTGGATCGAGGATCGCTTCCAGCGGATGGCTGAAGATGTGGGCCACTTCGTCCTCGGAGGCTTTCAGAGTAGATATAATAGATGGGTCGGTCAGCAGAGCGACGACAGGCGTCACGACGAGCCTGTGGAGCGAGATGAAGGGTCGCACGGTCCCAAGAGTGTGGATATCCGGAGAATTCAGAGGAAGGCCGACCTCCTCGTGTGCCTCCCGATACTGAAGGCTTAATGAGACGCCGAGTAATGGTGGCAGTCAAGACGCACGGCAGTTTGTATGACCGTTACATCGGATTCGTCTACTCTGCCTCCGGGGAGCGCAGTCTGGCCAGGATGGGTCCGCAGATCTTTGGAACGCGTCGTTAAGAGCACCCGAAGCTCCCCAGCCTCTTCAAACAAAAGCACGAGAACTGCCGCAAGCTTAGATCTCGGAAACGGCGAGCTGAGAAGAAAACTCGTGAGTTCGATGCATTAGACCACATTAGAGTCGACAGACAGGTCTGGTTTCTCTGGATTGTGCGTTACAAAGCGTTGGATTGTTGCTTGAGACCTAGGAGATAAATTTGCAAGTGCGGCAGCTGGTGGTGTCATAGCTCGAGCGTCGGAACAGAAAAGACAAGGTTATCGAGATCCCTTGGCCGCGGAGCCGTTTGCCCTCTGCAGGAACTTACAAGATGAGAGTTAGAGCCAAGAAACGATTGCGCCCGCAAAGGGAATTGTATACAAACAAATAAGATAAGATAAAAGGCTTTTTGCACCCACCAAACACCCACCGTGTCTTTCCGTTTTGCCACTCCCGGCTCCCCGCCTCGCGTGTAAAAGCTCGTGGCTGGTGTCTAGATCGTCGGCTGTCCCACCGGCCAAGCCCCGCCGTCCCAACTAAAAACGAGCTCGTTAGATTATTTCTTGAACTTGTCCGCAACCGTCATGCCGTCTCGTCTGTGGTCTCTTTTTGGATCCCCCGGAGATGCCACCCCTCCACCGGCAGACATGCGCTGTATTCCGTGCTCTGGCTTGGATATCTCTGTTCGGGATCTTGTCCTGACCACTGGCCTCATCATCAACGCGCGATTAGACGCGAAAAAACTAGAACAGAGCCTTACAACGCTCGTCGAACGCAAGTTTCCGAGAGCCGGAGCACGACTTGCGCTCAGAAATGGAGTGGGTTGTTCCACTTCGATTTATTCCGGACGCCACTCAAACAATTATCATTCGCAAAGCTGTACGAGTTTCAGGTTCCCCGCACTTTCGATTCCACCACCAAACCTATAGCATTCACTGTGGAAGATTTCGCTGAACCCTATCGGTCGGCTGCGCGTCCCGAAATTCCTACGGATCGTATCCGGGGCTTCACTTCTCAGCCGGTCGTTTGCCCGATGCCGCCGGAGGAGTACTTCAGAAGCAAGACATGCCCGACCTCCCTCGAAGGGTTCATAGTGCCCAACATGCCGCTCACCCACGCGCACGTCGCTGTGTTTGACGACATCACTTTTATCGGGGATAACCTCCGCGCACATCACTTTTGATGCACTCGGAACGGCGACACTGCTCCGTGCGTGGACACGCCTGCTCGGCGGGGAAGACGTCGAAGCGATCCCGGGCATGGAATGGGACGCGACACCGTTCAAAATTTTCGAAAGACCGTCGGATTTGACGCACCAACGGGGATGGTTCGATCTCGGCCTACTCGGACAGTTCCTCTTCATCGTGTTGTTTATACTCCGGCTTGTACGAGACCCCAAGGAGGAGGGTCGTCTAGTCCGTGTCCCGAAGGGATTTTTAGAAGATACTAAGACCGAAATAATGGAAGACCTGAAGCGTCAAAGCTCCGCTGAGTGGGTAGGTAGCTCCGACATCCTTCTCGCATGGTGGTTCAAAGTTCGTGTCTTACTTTGCTTCTTCGATTTACTTAGTTACCCTTCACCAGACGATATACAGTCTCCGCAAACCCGGCGACACCACGCCAATCCACATCCACCTCCCCATAAATCTACGCGAAAAACGCATCTTCCCCGGCGGCTCCACCATGGGCACCCCGTACATACACAACAGCGTCTCCGCAATTGCCATCCCCCCCATCTCCATCGCCGCCTGGCAGGCCGAGTCCCTCGGCGAGCTCGCACTGCGCTTCCGGCGCGCTATCCTCGCATACAACGCGGACCTCCCCGCGATCGCGGCCGACGTGCAGTTCCGCTGTGCGAATCCGCTCCTGGAGCACTTCCCCTGCCCGCCCCGCGGCGAGTTCTCGTTCCAGACGAATTGGCGGTCGGCGAATCTGGGGAGCTTGATTTCTCTGGCGCGCGCGCGGAGGAACCCGGAGAGAAGGGGAAGACACGCGTGGCGTTGGCTGTGGGGTATGCCTTATCATCGAAGAAGAACCCAATGAGAGGGGCCGGCGGGATGTTTATGGAAGACGAGGATGCGGTGTGGATGTTCCAGATCAAGGGGACAAAAGAGTGGGAGGGCATTCATCGGAGTGGACGCATCGCGTTCGTTTGAATATTGCGCATCATAGAATACGAACATGCTACGCGGCAACTACGCGGTGTAGTTGACGCGTCGGCGTCGCCGGTTTGCATTTACTTACAACAGTGTTTTGGATACGACTAATAACTTTCTAATCAACCCTTTAATCATTCTTCTCAACCAGGTTCACGAAAGCCAGGCCGTCCTCGGAGTTTTCCCAGAGTTTTCTTGACTGTGTCGATTGAACTTGAGTTCAACCGTTTGAACCAAGTTCCAACTTGCAAGAAGCGCCAAACGCGATCACGTGGAAATATGATTCCGCTCCACGGTTGATTATTGGATTGACGTCACATCTTGGTCACCGGCTCATCATCCTATTTTCCCGAGCTCCTCCTACTCCTCCCCTACTCCTCCCCTTGTACGTCTTGTGCGACGTCAGTGGTGCACCCCAGAATAGTTAAATACAGCGTCGTGTGGAGGTTTTTCTCTACAAATCAACCACTCCCAAACCAACCATCTAAACCACTTTCTACAACTCTTCCACTCTAACGACCACATTCATAATGCCGATGTTCGGATCTTCTTCTAACGACAACAAGGTAGTTTTCCACGGCCTTCTTCAGTATCCCGCCACTTACATTTTTCTCAGCTCAACAAGCACAACCAGACCACTGACCTCGACGGCACGGGCTACGGCACTGGCACTGGCGCAGGCCTCGGCCGCACCCACGAAACATATCCTGCCACCGGCGTGGGCATGAACGAGGCATGATGGGTGAACCCGGCATGGGCAACACCGTAAGTCAACCTTGTCTTCACTTTCATCCTATATTTATTGGTTTCTGGTGCAGATGGGTGGCCGACAGCACGCAGGCACACATCACCATCAGAGCATGGGCATGCACAACGAGGGCATGGGCATGGGCAACGACGGGATGATGGCCCGACCAGCAATACGGCGCTGGTGGTATGGGCGCTGGCACTGGCACCACCGGCATCCCGCCCTCGACCAACATCAACAACCAACATCGCTCCGGCGGCGGCGGCGGCGGAGCGATGACCGGAAAGATCGAACACGTTGTTGGGTCCTTGGTGGGGAGCAAGTCGCTCAAAGCCAAGGGGATCCAGAAGGAACAGTAAGTTCCCGCTGTGCTGCATACATTTTCTTGAATATTGACGCGAACTCCCAGAGAAGCTCGTGGTTTGAAGATTCAAAGCCAAGAACTCGCTGAGGCCGAGAGGCTCGAGCACGAGGCTGGCATACGACGAGAACGTGCCGTCGCACACGGTGCCCACCCGGATAACCGACATGTCGGTGGTCTCGGCGGGGGTGTCGGTACCGGCTCTAACGCATACGATTGAACCACGCGAATGAAGTAAATCTAAACATTGTATTACCAGCTATTAATTGTATTGCGCTCGATATCTTAATGTTCAAATCCCCGGACGACGTTTTGTGTACATTAAGCCCCATATTGAGTTGCCACCCCTGTCAATCAGGCCGGTTGTATCGTAGACTACAACCTGGCACGTTCCAGAAATGGGACCACGCTGGGCTGAATATTATCCTGATTCTTATCCCATATTGAGTTACCGCCCCTGTCGTCAATCCGCACCTAAGTCACGAACAGAGCTAACATCAATATGGTCTCAGGGAAATAATTGTGCATTCAGGCTCGACCGAAATAGCCAAAGAAAATTTCAAGCCTTTTTCTTGGTGCCTTTGTTTCAGGCAAGGCTAGACCTATTCATTGAACATGCCATCGCGATTTGATTTCGCTTACGTCCATGCCATCAGCGAAATACCTACGTCACTGACGATTGCGAGTTGAATCTCGCAGGCTGACGCACACTCGAGGTGTGATGGACCTGAGGTGATCGTCGGGCATTCTGACAGGCTCTGAACCGCTAAAGATAACGTCTATCGCTGGGTAAGGTCGCTTATATTAATATGCTACTGGTTCCTGTTTTTTCCTCACTACCTGGTGGAAAATAAGGAGGGGAAGCTGTGCAATCAGACCAAATCAAATGTCCGACCACGGTCCCAGAAAAGCCGGACAGGGTGGAGCCCCTGGTCAATATAAAAGCTTGATAGGGGAAACCCCTCGCGAATCGTGATGCTCGGATTAAGGCCATTATATATATTGGATATCGCTCGCCCTTTCACATTGTTTGCACCATGTCCGGACTACTCACTGGCGAACAAAAGCTACCAAGCGGAATACCTCCTCGGTCCATGGGTACGGAAGTATTTTTTTCAACTGCTGTTGAAACTGAAACCCGACCTTCACAGCTCATTGGAGGATGCCTTGACCTGATTCTGCAGGGAGTTCTGTCGAGCCAGGTACGTCTTATTTTTATCTCCCGTCTCGGCAGTCCCTTAACCCTTCCTAGTTTGTCAACTACTAGTTCGTGGTTCGTGCTACAGCGACGGTGTAGAGTAAAGGCTTATCTGGTGAATTGACAGGTACAGCGACGACAAAATTAGCATGAAGATAGCTGTAGGGGTCCTGGCCTTCATAACGTTACTCAAGTCGATTCACGCATTGTAGTTGCCGAGTTCAACTTGATTCCGCAGTTCTCATTAATCATTTTCGCAGTGCCGTTCGTGTGGATCAATTTTATCGTGTACTTTGGGGCCTTGGAAAGAAGCGATTGTGCTCAGTTACACTACGTGGTATCAGGCGGGAACCCCACTCATGGTAGGGCATATCTTTGTTGGTTGCACTGGTCGCGTCATTAATATATTCCATTAGACTGCACTCATCGGCCTTTACGTTCAATCCTATTTACTGCTTCCGTCTCTGGGTGATCTCTAAAAAGTGGTATGTCGTGGCCCCCGTTGTGACGGTATTCCTATTTGCTTTTCTGTCCATCGTCGTCGGGTATGTGGCTTGTACCAGTTTAATCGAGTCGGGCTTACTAACGATACCAAGACCTACTTCATCACCCACGGCGAATGGAAAGCAGATCTCCTTGTGGTGTAAGCACTTGTCGTTTCCGACTTCGGCCAGCTGACGCTTCATCCAGTCGCCGCGCATCTCAGCACCACATTCAGTGAGACGAGGCAGTCCATGTTCATCTGCTCTTATTAATGCCATTCTGCAATTATTTAGGCGGAGACATCATCCTTGTCTTCGACAACGGCCTATTTCCTGCTCAAGTCCAAGAAAAATGTGCTGCCTCAGACGGTTGGGCTGATTAGGTGCCCTTGTCCGCCTTACTTTCCAGACCGCCGCCCCGGCCGCCCTTTGGTGCGCTTTTCCATCACCTAGAAGTTCATTGAATGGTTGAATTTTCCCCAGCGCAATGTTCAACCTCATCTTTTCCCAAACATACTCGGGCAACGAGGGCGATCATATCGACGGCGTTCAACTTGGCCCTGCCGAAGCTCTACGCCGTCTCGATGATGTGGACGCTCAACGCGCGCCGCACCATTCGCGCGTCACATGGTAGCCGGAACGGGATGACCACCACGAACAGCAACGAGCTGTCTGGTGGACGCTCGCGTGCTCGCCGCGCCAATGTAAGCCAAATGGACCTGGATGTATGGAGACGTTTATTGATGGCGGGCACTTCCACGCAGGGCGACATGGAACTGGGTGCCATTCAAATTGTCACTCAGACAGAGACGACCCACCATGTTGATGTCAGTCCCCTTTTTTCTGCCTCAGCTCGAGTGCAAGACTGACACCAGGCAGGTTCGCGACATGTTCGACCCCAGTCAGAAGAAGCACACTCCAACAGGTCGACACCAAAAGGAGCGATGACGAGTCAATGAAGGATCCCAAATAGAGGGCAGACGATATTCTTCGTATTCAATATGTTACAAGTCGTGTTTAAATCTGGTATAATGTGTAACCTAATGGATCACATCGGGTTTAAGAATCTACGCTGATATTTCAGCGGGTCGGTGGACGGAGCCGTCGTCGCGACTCGCATACGGAGGGAGCCCCAAGGCCATCTGGCTGGCGCTGGAATATTCGGCAGGGATTTGCTCCGCGAGACTGTAATATATTGAGGCAATGGGAGAATAATCAGTACACATATCAGCTTACTCTTGGTTGGAATCACGGCTCGCATACGGAGGAAGGCGGTCATGATTGAGCCCCGCGTTATATTGTTGCTCAAGTATCCCGAGTGGGATATCCCATAACCCCTAGCTCGACGCGGGCCAAGAAACTGTGGATATATTGAGGTGATGAAGCCAATTACAGACGTTGATATCAGCTTAACTAGTCGCTCTGCCCAAGGTGCCCCTCCCGTAATAGTTTCTCGCTGAACGCTGGCTCTCGGAATGCGATAAAAATTCCTGCACGGGTCCAGGTCCTCCGTAGACAGAGTCTGTGACGACTCTGGCGAGGGAAGTTGAGGCTCGGGGCGCCCGCACGGCGAATTTGATTCCAAACCGCTTACCAGGCACAGTCGTGGCTGAAGAACTTGAGCTGATTAATGCAGAGCCAAAGCTGATCAGTACCTGGCAGAAGCCCGATGCGGCCCACCTCCCAGCGAAACTTCGAGCGTCAAGACCTGAAGCACATCTGCTCCACCTCTAGAATGTGACGGCGTCCACTGAGAAATAGGTCAACAACCTGCACTGAGCGACCAAAGTCATGGAACATATATACGTACGTTACGTGCAAATAAAGCGTTAGGTATCTGAGCTAGTAGCCGCCAAAGTCGCCTCAGTTCTAGATGTAAAAAAAGGTTCCGTACTTTAACAAGAACACGCTCCGATGTCGCGCCCCTGATATACTTCCTGAAATGACAAATGAGTCGCACAGTATTACTTAGCAGAGAGAGTTCAAGTTTCAACTCACCAGGAGATGTACCCACTCAGCCCTTCTTCAATTGCCCTCTGGGAGCCCTGACATTGGTCGAGATACTTGGAAATGTCTGCTTGACCGAGCATGAAGTCACCGAGTGAGAGACATTCAAAGTCCGACCCTGACATGTCGGACATGTCAGCTGCAGTGCGCGTGATGAATCCGCGGTTCGGACCGTGCTCGGGCCGTGTACACCTAGTGTAACGATTCGACGGCGTTCAACATCCCCTGCCGAAACTCTACACCTCTCGACGATATGAATACTCAAAAAACGCGGGCCCAAACCATTCGCGCGACACATGGCACGATTTCAGTCCCTTTTTGCTGCCTCACATCGAGTGTAAGACTGACAACAGGCAGGTTTGCGACATGAAGCACGCCAAGTAGCGAACACCGGCACGCAATAGGCGAACAACGGTATCAAGAGACAACTACAACGATTTGAAGGATTCCCAATAGGGGGCAGACGATATTCTTCGTGTTCAATATTTTACAAGTTGTGTTTAAATCTGGGCATAAATGTGTATCGTTAGCTAGTCAATCGCGTTTGAGTTGAGAATCTACGCTGATATTCCAGCGGATCGTTTGACCGAGACATCGTCACGACTCGCATACGGAGGGAGCGTCAAGGCCATCTGGCTGGCGCTGAAATATTCTGCAGGGATTTGCTCCGCGAGACTGTAATATATTGAGATAGTGGGAGAAACAGTACAAAAGATCAGCTGACGCTTGGTTGGAATCCCGGCTCGCATACAGAGGAAGCGTCATGATTGAGTGCCCCGCGTTATAATGCTGTTCAAGTATTCCGGGTGGGACATCCCCAAGCTCGACGCGGGCTAGGAAGCTGTGATATATTGAGGTGAGGAAGCCGATTACAGACAAGATCAGCTCACTATCGCTCCGCCCAAGGTCCTCTCGTGGTTTCTCGCTGGAGGTTGGCTCTGGGAAGGCGATAAATATTCCTGAACGGGTCCAGGCCCTCCATAGACAGCGTCCGTGACGAGAGAAGTCGAGACCCGGGGTGCCGCGCGGCGAATTTGGTTCCAAACGGCTTTGCCAGGGACAGTCGTGGCTGAAGAACTTGAGCCGATTGATGCAGCACCGAAGGTGAATCATTACCCGGCAGGAGCCCGATGCGCCCACCTCCTAGCGAAACCTCGAGCGTCAAAACCTTGAACGCATCGGCTCCCACCTCTAGAACTTGGCGGCGTCCGCTGGAAAAAGGTCAACAATCTGCCCTGAGACAAAGTGATAGAACATACGTTACATGCAAATAGATCGTTAGGTATCTGAGGAGGAGGATCAATTGTACTGGCGCGGTCCCGCAATTGGAACATTGGGACAAACCTGAGTTTAATAAGGACACGCTCTGATGTTCGCACCCTTGATATACTTCCTGAAATGAGAAATGAGTCGCACAGTATCAGCAAGACCCCGGAGAGGTCAAGTCACCAGGAGATATACCCGCTCAGCACTTTCTCAATTGCCCTTCTGCAGCCCTGACATTGGTCGAAATACTTGGAAATTTCTGCTTGTCCGAGCATGAAGTGTTTCTTTCAAGTTTCTGTAGTTGTATTAGCGTGAAATTGCTATGTTGAGGTCCTCATTCACCTGGGTCTTTTCTATAGTGCGGCGATTCTTCTCCGAGGTTTGGAGTTGAGAGACATTCAAAGTCCGACCACGACATATTCGCATCATGGATCGGCGGTTCCGCGATTTGACCCGAATTTGACCCGAATAGGAACGATCCATGGATGCATAGGATAGACCACGATTCCGAATATTATACTAGACTCTCTCATCCGCATTCTATCTATGCCTAGTTTCGTAATTCATAAAAAGTTGTTTACAAGAAGACTACTATATCTCCACTGGGCGGTCAAATTGGCGGTCCGGCCAACTGGTGTTCAGTTCGATCACTGCAAACTCAGCCGGTGCAGTCCTCGGAGCCCAAAATTGTGAAGTCGAGCCTGCACTTCCTCCAGCCTTCTCGCCCTGGCCATCAAATCTTTACGCGTCGCAACCGTGGCCGGATCTTCCACCAAAAACGTCTCACACAACCGCCGTTCGCGTTCCTCGCTGCCGAGGCCGAATTCGGAGATCAGTTCTTGCTGGAGATTCTGCGCGATTGCCCGCAGAAACTTGGTGTCAATCAGCGCCGGAATATTGTCGATAACGCGCTAAACACTTCAGATGAGTTCTGAGAACGGGAACAAGAGGTGACAGAACCCTTGTAGGCACACTGATCGAGGAGACGCGATCAATGTTAACACCAACAGCACGAGGAAGCACCGCACCTGGAAATATCCCCGAACTTCAGACATCACTGTGATTTCCGTCTCGAACCTCGTCGACCGGCCGCAGCTTGCACAAGTCATCCGGTGTGACGCCAGAATACCCCCCAGCTCCGCTAGACATGAGCCAACACGCTGTTAATCTTCTCAGAGTCGGGTACAGCTGCAGCCGAGGTCATGGCGGAGAGCTTGACGGAGCTTTTCCGCCAGCGGTTTGAAGCTCGCGAATGCGGGGGAACTCACCCCTCCGAAGGCGAGGGAATGGAATGCGTGTGGTCAGGTGCAGCTGCGCCAACGGGACGTTTCATGTCGAAAGCGGAGTTGTTGAACGTGACTATAGCAATGATAAGAACGCCCCGGAAAATAGGGGAGATCCGCGAACCGAACTTACCTTTTCAGGACCGTTAGACGCTGACGCGGACGGTTGAGTTGGCTCCATTTCCGAGGCTTGCTAGTCGGTTCCTCGGTTACCCACCTTTGCCTTTGCCTGCACGCTCGTCCTTGTACTGACTCAGGCCACTTCTCAGTGGATGTGGACAGATAGCGCAAGTTCTGCGTGTAGACGTTTGTTCGACCTCAAGCATTGCCATGAGAAAAATTGCCGCAGGACTCGTAGTACGTTCGCGGCCAAATCTGTGATGCATGTCCTGCGGGGATGAGCTCAAAGCGGTTTCGAAAAGAGGGAGAACGTACTTCACACGCGTTTGCAGAAGTTGGTAGCGGCCGAATTTTTGATCGATGCAGCGCATCAAACAGGACCAACATCGACTGCTTGACAGCGTTGAAACAATTTACCGCGGCATGAGAGCCAAGTGTGCTGAAACGCAGTGATGAGGGTCTTCCTTGGCCGAGAACGGGATATTGCCCGGTAGCTCGCGTGTAATGGACCTGTGCACAAACGACGTCAGGTTAATGTATCTAGCAAGGTTTTGAACTTACTTGACGATGTGGTTACGAATAGCAGTGAGATACACGGGTTTTTGGCGGCATGAGTTCTAATCGCACTCGCGGGGGTCTCGTTATCAATTTGAATAGGGAACGAGTGCGTGCCCGCCGGTCCGTTGACACGGGCGATGAAATCCGGTCGTTTTTTTTGGATCGATTCCTTGAATTGAGTGAAGGCCGTGTTTCTCTCGTGAATCAGCGTCGCTCATGTCGGACCTGGCCCTCGACAAACGCCGAACATCAGTGCAGAACGCAGTGACCAGGTTTAACATGTGTGTTGCCGGCTCGCCCACGATCTTGGCTGGCAACAAGTCAAGGTGATGGCGGCAGGCTGCCATGCGCTCGTTTGCCATTGCTCGAATGCCTGGGAGTCCTACAGGAGTTGAATGGACGTCACGCAAAGATCGAAAGTAACATTAACCCACCGTTCGTTGATGATTTGAACAAGCAAAGTACTGAGCGTAGACACCAGATTTTCCGTCCCGAAACGGTCTTTACGTTCCGTCGTTGACCATGGAGCAGTCCCAGCAAAAAAAATTAGTTTCTGTGCGTCTTGCTTGGGCAGTTGTGATATTCTTGCTCCGTTCATCGTCGTCCGGTTGGCGCGTGCAAAAATAACCATGCATGAGGGGGGTGTGTGTGCGTCCTTCTATCACTTCCATCCACAGGTCGCGCACGCTGGATCCCGTCGACAGCATGTCTGGTTTCGTTTAAAACTCCTAAGCCTCTTGTCAGCTCCAAAGCACTTGCGACGGCGTCTGCATGGATTACCAATTGGTGCGTTTACCCTCTGGATCCTGTTGGCGGGCGAGTCGCAGAGCCTTTTGGTTCTCGATATCATCTGTGAACCCCGCCTCAGTTAATTTCATGCAAATACCATTGAGAGGGCTCGCACCTGTCATCGGGAGGGCAACTAAGATTAGGCAATTTCCGCTGATGTGGGATACGACCATATCCTCGACCAGGTCTATGATTTCCTGGTCGGCATTCGCGATGATCCCTAACCCCAGGATTAACGGTTGAATAATCATCGAACGTAGACGCGGACCTGGTAAATCGAAGGAACATCAGGTCGGTGAGTTCTGGGGCCTGGTGCTTTCGTATGAGTATGTACCAGCGCGGAGCTTTCATGTAAGAACCTTTTAGATCAAACGCAAATTACATTGCGCGAAAAAGGGAGCGAGTCGTGGCCAGGGATTCCATCTTTGAGGTCTTGCGGGTTCAATTTCCAAGATCTCTCGAAACGAAACGGTTGGATTGAGTACTGCGAGCTGGGCGCGACGCAATGCAATCTCGACTTCGTCTTTGTTTGTGATGCTGGGTATAAACTGAAACGCATTAGCCTCCAACAAAAGGTTTTTTTTTTTTTTGAAAAACCTACCCTCGTGCTCATCTACATCCTCTATAGCTCGACGTACCCCAGACTGATCAAATTCAATTCGTATGGAGATGCGACACGACCACGAGTTTGGGAGACGACGCAAGCCGACATTCCATGGGGCAGCGCGTACCTGAAAGAACCAAGATTTGAGCATCGATGGGGATGCGAGGAAATGTGGCCGCGTACAAGTACCCGCGTTTCTTGGAACCTTGATTCCCGATATAGCTTCTACCACCGACCGACTTACCTGTGAATGGATGAGCCACTTGAATGCAAAAGGGTGCAGGGCGCCCAGCTCACCGGCACTTTGGTTTCCAATGACAGTAATCCTCGGCAGATCCAGGTCTCCTTGCGCGCCGACCGCACGCAGCTGGCTCATCAGAGCAAGCAGCTCTTTGCGGTGTAGCGCGTACTGGCTTTCAGATAGCTGAACGGGATCTACAGTGGCCATTTCTCCTAATCCTGACGGGAAGCAATGGTTGGAGAGGTGAAGTGGCGGAAGACAAGCGATGCAAGGGACTGGTGAGGTGAAGGGTGAAGACAAGGGTGAAAGACTTGCTTAAATACGTGGACGGGCCAGAGACAAGCGACTGACACTTGCGAGCCGAAGTCAACTGTCACTTGACGGCCACTTGGCAGAGAACAAAGGGAGAACAAACGAAACCCATTTGGGGGTTTCAAAGTTAAAAATTCGGGGCCAACTTGCTCCAACTTGAGCCCCAACTTTGCATTCCAAGTTTACAAAGTTGGAGGTCAAGTTGGAAACCCAAAAATCCAAGTTGGAGGTCAAATCGTACAAGAGCTCGACTTGACATCCAACTTGGACGTTCAACTCGACTTCGTTTTCCAACTTCGGCTAATTCGGATCCCCGGCCTGCATCACCTCGCTTATGGTATGCGACGCCTCGAGACGCCTCGACAGTTGGTTAATAGCGGCTGTCCTTGTACTTATCGCTGGCTCCAAGCGCCAAAACATGTTGCCACCACGGCGGGTGATGTTTTAAACCGCCTCCGCCGGCTTTCCAAATTCGGAAAGCGGTGCTCAGCGGAGTGGTGAAGGAGAGCACCCGAAGCTGGAACATGCGGATGACTTGATGATAATGTCAAACTCAGGACACAGCTTTCAGGCGAAGTTGAATGGAACAGGGAACCACATGGGGAATATCGGGTGCGAGATACAGACCATGAAATGTTTGTGGGGTGCAATGGGGATTAAACCTAGTCTCTCGCAGCCACACTTCAATATTTTTACTGAACTCGTACCTCGTTATATTGAAGTCTGTTATTAACCGCGGGGGTCCGATCGGGGTAAAAGCTTGTTACATAATCTACACAGCCACATGTACACTTTTCGATGTTTTGTGCCTACAGACTCAATATTAAGACTAGATTTTACGGCAATACATTCATGGAGATGCCTCCAACCTTCCTATCTGCTTAATTTTTTTTTATACACTGCAGAACGGGGTGGTAGAAATCCTCAAATATATCATGTGACTGCGCGCTCTGTTGAAGAACCGAACCTTGAACAGTGCTCTAAAATGCTGAATAAAATCCAGAAGGCATGGAATGGTAATAAAGTCCTTTTAGTGGTTGAAACAGGCAGAAAATTCTTGTAGTGGTGCCGTGGTTGGAGGTTCAAAGGCGTTTGGCTGTGCACATTATGTAACAAGCACTTACCCTGATCGGGACCCCGCGCTTAATAACAGACTAGATTAAACCGAGCATTCCACAAGAATTCTATCTCGATGGGAAACTCTTGAAGGAAGCATCAGTATTCCAATATGTTGGTATATGGCACGACCAATCCCAAAGACATGTATGCAGAACATCATCGCATTTATCTAGAGAAAGCGGAGAGGATGGCCAATGTGTGCTTAGCTGTAAATTGAATGGTGGGCGGCCTCTCAGTGTGGGATGCTCGTACTCTCTATATGGCCCGAGTTGATCCATACCTGATTTCGGCGGCAGATATCTGTCCAGATGTGGTCAAGGTTCGGTGTACCGAACGGGAAACAATTCAAAATCATCACATTCGGCGAATGCTGGGCCTTACTGAGCGGAGTGTCATTGCAGTTCTCTTTTCAGAAACTGGCCTTGAACCGATCTCATACCGTCGAGTTTTCTTACTGTTAAAATACTTACGGCACTTGGCTAGACTTGGAGAGGAACGGCTGGTCAAAATGGACTACTTGACTCCTTGAATTTGGCTCGCCAACTGAAAATGTTGTGGGTAAATGACGTAGTTCTGGTCCTGTCACAGCTTCCAATCCCTGTTTACTGGAATATCAACTCAGACTCTGTTATTGCAGTAAAGACGATAGATGACCTACTAGTCAGAGTAAAGAACTCAATGGAGTCCACGAATACTGCAGAGTTGGACACATATTCGCGAACCTGTGACTTGCTGCCCGATCACATGGTGATGGTCGACGGAAAATGGGAGCACAAAGTGATGGCATTCCAGTTGTACTTGCGGGTTCGAAATAACAAGCACCGGCTTGCTTTGACCCATGCTGTTCTCTCGGGTCACACGCTCGCCATGGAGCGGATGCGATGGGCTGAAAGGTATAAGCCGGAAGTGCTGAGGAAATGGTGCCTTTGTCGTTTCTGCAACTTGAAGCACCACTTGGAAGACGCGATCCACGCGTTATTTGTGTGTGGCCACCAGCCCCTTGTGGCAATCAGGGGAGAATTCTTCCGCCAATTGTTTACTACTCACCTCGAGCTCCGGGGAGTCTACTCTGACCCTGGATTGTTCTTCAAGGATCTACTGGTCAAGGATAAAATTATCAGGCTCCTTGGGAAATTAGCCTACAACATTCTCGAGGTTTTCTACAGTGAGCCCATGCTGGAAATTAACCCAGCACTATATGCCCCCCCGTAAGCAGTCTAAGAAGGCTCTGGGCCCGCCACTTAACTGTTCAGCAATTCTCTTTTATTTTTCTTCTGTTATTTCTTTTCCTTTTCTTAGTTAGACCTGCATGTGTGCCCAAAGGGACTGTTGAGTTGACTGTCGTCACAATGATTCTGGTTGCCGGGGAGTTCAAACTGGTTTCTGAGGGATCGGAACTGGTCTCCCATGAGGTTGGTAACCGGCAGCCCACCTGCTTTTGTCCGAGCCAGGTTGGGAATCTGAATGGTGGCCTAAACTTTCCGCCCCCTTTCAGTAGTACGTGTGTTCTATGTATTGATGAGTAACTCTTTAGCCTACAAAAAGTTACGATGTCATACATAGTAGACTGATTGTTCCAATTGTGGGACCGTGTCAGTATAATATACCTCCTCCTCCTCCTTGATACTTTCCGCCTCTGCTACACTTCCTTTTTGGGATGAGCACTGCCCTCTGCTGACG